>APFE031660623.1:2474-52023 GCA_000404065.3 Pinus taeda
ACACAACCCAACACAATATCCCCCTTTTTCATTGATTTCAACACACTGATCAACTCCTGGTGTACTGCATAAGCTCCCTTTGATTTTTTTTTTTTTTTTCCCAATATTCTCTCACTCTTTGAAATTAATGGAAAAGGGTGGCTGGCTCATCCATGTGATATATCTCCCCATGACAATATGATTATCCATTGCATCATCTCTTATAGGCTCCCCCTAACAATGTGCTTTCTTGTTGCATCATCTCTTCATTGCATGATCCGCTTAAATAATATGCTCTTATATAGACTCCCCCTATCTCTTTTCATCTACTAATTATGTGAGAATTCATTATGAAACATGTTTTATTTTCCAACCCTGGTGTTCTTGTCTTCCTTCCTAGTGTATCTCCCTCCTTCCTGGTTTTGTGGCGTCCATGTCAAGTTTCTTCTACAATCTCGTGCAAAATGGCCAAAATTGTGACATAGGTAGCACTCAAAATATGGTATGAAAAGTGGAGCAATGGTGCTGTAGCTTCTATTTTCATAGGCATATGGAACTCTATCTTCCCATCCAATAAATCTACTTCTAGGGATTTGATAAAACCCTGTTTCGTTACTTCTACTACAATCCATGCAATCTGTAGCTATATGTCCATAGTTAGAAAATTCATAACAATAAACATGACATGTGCACTTGGGGTGTATACTATGGTTATCTCCTAAAGATGTGTCTCTCTTGAGAATATTCAAGGATTTGTTGTTCTCCACTACTGAATGCTCTTTTATGAGCCGATGTCTTGAATGCATCATCTTTACTTCTTGAGGCATTGGCCTTCCCATTCTCAGTGTTGGTTGACTTATGAAAAACTTTGACTTTGGGATTCTCTTCATATTTTCTTTAAGACTTCTTTTGATGAGGCTTCTTTTCTTCTTTAATAGGTGGCTTCTCTTCATTTTTGGAGTGACTACTATTCATGAGAATTCTTTCCATCTTTTTTGTGTGACATCTCTTTCTCTTTGACATCTTCATCCTTGCAGCACAAGGACTCACTAATATAACAACACCCATCTCAATAAGTGGTGACCTTTGAAAATTGACAATGTCATCCAAGACCCGCGACCTCGTCAATTTTCGATTCAGTGTATCTACTTCTGTTCTCAAGGTGACAATCTGTTATTCATATTTAGTGCAATCCTCTTCCTTCTACTTCATTTGACTTCTTAAGAATTCCTTTATTTTTTTCGCTTCTTCATGTTCCCTCTTTAAGGAGGTGACTTGCTTTCCAATTTCTTTATCCTCTTTGTTCCAATTATTAAGTTTTTCCCTTTAATTGAGCTGGCATATCTCCACTTATCGTAATACTTCGCCTTATTAGTCTTCAATTCTTCATGTTCCCTATAAAGACTATTATACATAGATATGGTTAAATTCCTATCTCGTTCCACTTTTTGAAGTTTTTCTTTGAGAGAATTGACTTCTTCTTCAGGATCAACAATGATCTTATTTTCAACTATTGTCACCACCAATCAACTTCAAATTCTACAAATATTCCTTCAAGTGCTTAAGCTTCAAAGAAGGACGTACTCTAGTTCCAATTGTTGGAATATTGAGAGGGGGTCAATCAATACTTAATTTTTCACTATCTGTTAGTTTATTCTTTAAAATTTCAGAGCATTAAAAAAAGCATATGAAACATTGTCACATTAATGAATAATACACAAAAATTTGGTCTCAACCAAATGCTTTGTTATGTATGATGTACATACAAATTTAGTTGTTGAACTAGAATGAAGTACAAGACTTCCCAAGGGGTTTTACCAGAAAATTTTGGGAGGAATCTAATTCTCCAAAACATTTGGGCTCCCATACCCAGAACAATGGCCCAACTACAATCCACTACTTCAACTGCCACTTATCCTGCCACTTCTCCCATTGTTCCAATTGTCCACTACCACCACTATTCTAATCATCCACTGCTACCACAGTTCCAACTATTCACTGCTACCTTTGCTGCTATTGTTGTCACTGGTCAATCTATCCAATGCCACTGTCAATGTTGTCACATCTACTGTCACTGCTCCAACTATCCACTGTTTTTGCTTCTACCGTCTAGTGTTAATCATGTTGCCACCTTTATACATCCTATCAACATTCTTCTCAAGATAAGCACAAGAGTTAATTGCATCCATCACACTATCATCATGAGAACACTTTTCCATACATCTACAATTAGAATCCTATGGATAAAAAAAATGTCACTGTCATACTAGGTCACTGTTATTACTCATTATGAAGATTGTCATGCTGGGTTATACACTACTGTATATTTTCATATACATCAAGGATATACCACAATAAATACAACATTAGTGCCATATTAATAGGTCATTATCATGGAGATCAATGGTACTGTCATAATGTTCAGTCATACAATATTCATACATCCATGCCATGCATCCATATCACTGTCATCATGCAAAGGTTATTGTTATAAGTTCCAAAATCACAGTCTAACTGTCATATAAATTGTTGCCGACATGCTTACTGTTTTACTCTCAACATAATCATTGTTTTCTGTCAACAACCTCATTGTTAACATGGTCAATGTCATGAAGATCTGAGTCACACATCAAAGGGAATTTCATATGGGCCATTGTCACATATCATTTTTATCACTATGAAAGCCATTACCATCCAATTCTATCAAAAACATGTCTTTCCTGTCACAATATCAATATCACTGCTCAATTCCATGCCATAAAATAAATCAATCTATCACAAGTCATTGTCATGAACAATTTGCAGTCAAACCTCCATGTTATTGTGTATACAACTAGGTCACTTTGTCTCTATCCATCAAAGTCACTGTCATATTCATACAATGTCACTTTTATTAAACAAGGTCACAGTCATCAAATTTCTTTAGAGTCACTATGCAACAAGTTCACAGTCATACAATATTTCTTCCATATCAAGAGTTAATGTGATGTGAAGGTTCTTAAGAGCACTTATCATACTTCTACAACGATGAATAAATTTACTGCTAGCTTCTCTCTTGGACTAAGTTTCCCAACACTAATGCTAGAAGAAATACTAAACTTCAAATTTTGTTTCAAATTTTTATTTCAATGAGTTCTAAATCCTGGTCTCATAAAACTGTATTGGACAGAACTTCCCTAACTCATTTCCATAAAAGCATATTACAGTGCCTCGAAACTGAGACTATATGAGGTCTCAAAAGTTAAAATATTCTACAGTGAAACAAAACCTCAGGCGGAAGCAAAGCAGAACATAGGCACATGTACAAATAAACCTTGATGTCAAAAACTCAGGGTTTCTTCTTGTCACTTCAACATTTGAGAGCTTAAAACTAGGACTTGGTGAATTCATTGTCTTGCAAAAAAAATGGTTCAAATGGATCGCGAGGAGACTAGTCGATAGGCCACACTATTATTCAAAGGAGGTTGCACAGAGGATAGTCACTGTAATCATGGATATTCGCTCAAAACAACTCATAGATTTACACCTTTTAAAGGAGAATTTTCATGGTATTTAAAGGCCAAAACAAATCTTGAATTTGTTTGAACAAGACTACATATATATCAAATATTACACATATGCCAAATGACTGATTTCACAATCAAGAATGTCATACGAATTCACCAGAAGTAGGTTGCAAGAATTGTAGTTACCCTCAAAATATTTGCACCTTAAATTATCCATACGTTGTTGAGACGTCTACCCTTAAGGAGGGGTTTGAGCTACAGAAGAATTAAAACATTTAATTGCATCAAATTGTGGCATCGCAAAATATAAAATAAAAAAATTCTATATACCTTGTAAAAATGATAAAATTTTTGACAAGATAGGTCACAAGTGATTTTTAAAGTTTTAGATTGCAATCACTTTAGATGTGCCCTAGAGGGCTGCAAACACACTGATGTTTACTCCTTCAATAATATGGGCTTTTCAAAACACCTGCAACAGAAAATTCCATTGAAAACTTTTGTTTGTAGAAACAAAACAACAAATAAAGGGCTAGAATTCAATTCATGGGAACAATAAAACTGACGAAACCTTAAAAAATTGCTCGTCCACTCCTTAAGGCCGCAGACAATTGAATGAATTTCCTTGTACGATTGGAGAAAAATAAGTGTGTTTATATAGTCTGATGGGATTTCATAAAATGTCGCTGACACAACTTGGGTAGGGGAAGTATTTCAAAATTTTCTTGAGGCCGACATGGTACTTTAGAGTAAAATTTTAATTTTTGAATTTAAAAAAAATGAAGCCAAAGAAAAAACACCACGAGTTTTATCTTCCAAATTTTCTTCCACGTTTGGTCCATCATAATTTTATTAAATAGTATTATTTATAATATCAAATTTGACTTCCTTAATTGGACTGGATTATTTTTTACCTCTTCAAGTTTGAGTTTCTTAATTGGACCAGATTACCTTTGACCTCCTCAACAAAAACTTAAACTCATCCTTTTAATAAAAACTCCTTAACCTGATGATATGAGCCATCATCCTAACAAATTATATACTGCCACATCATCAACTAGATTGGGACTTTTGACCATACGGTGGGTGCACGAAATTTCACAGGGCATATCTTTCAAATGATGAAGGCCAATGAGACACTCCACTTTTGACAAAATTGGAATGACGAGTAGAATCCAAACGGTGTGGATTTTCAAGTCAAACTCAATGATCTACATCATCAAAATATCCAACAAGTGTAGGGTATGATCATTGTACAAGGGATTCAAAACCCTAGAGCTAGGGTTTCATCAAGCCACATCATCTTGTGAATATCATCAATCTACATGATCATCACCTGCATCATCATCATCACCTCTATCATTTTGTGGCATCATCTCATCAATGACCTCTAACTACACTCACTTTGACATAAAATACAACATAATCAACAATCTCTCCCTTTGTCATTGATGTCGACACATCGATCAACTCCTGGTGTATTGCATAATCTCCCTTTGACTTCATGATTATTCTCTTCATTTCTTTCCAAGATTCTATCCCCCTTTGAAATCAATGGTAAAGGGTGAATAACTCATCCATGTGATATAGCTCTCCCTAGAACTATGCTTACCTACTGCATCATCTCTTACAGGCTCCCCCTAACAATGTTCTTTCATGTTGTATCATCTCTCAATTACATGCTCCCCTTGAACAATATTCTCTCCTAAAGACTCCCCCATATTTTCTCTTAATGCAAAGCACAATTTGATTCGAATTTACAAACATGACCTCACAAGAAAGACAATTAGAATAATCATATTAGGTAAATTAGATCAATAAACATGTGATGGAATGATAACAAGAACAATCCTTAAACATTTTTTTTTCATTTTAATGACATACGAAGCATCAAGGAGCTTGCACAAGATGATTAAACAAGTCTAGTCTGAAGAAAAGGGTAATGTGTACCACATGGTAAGAACAAATGAGGGTAGCATGCAAGAGTGTAAAGAGGTACCCACTAGAATGACTTGAATTAACTAGAGTGGACATGGTGGGATAATTCATGAGTTAGGTGAGCACAAAGGAGCACAAATGACTATTGAGATGGTTTGGTCCAAACTATAATTTGGGAAGAGTATTTAATACGAAACATTAACCCATTCAAAATGGAAGGATGCAACCTTCTTGAATTTGGAACGATTGCTTGTAAATGCAGCAAGACAGTTGGCTAAGGCAACATGCATTTGACCAAGTGCCATTTGGATTATAAGTGCTAACATGAGATGAAGAGTTGGTGAAGGAGTTGGAAGGGAAATGCATAAATTTATTTGGGTTTGGATAGTGTGCAATCACCCAATGTCTAGCATCATTGGTGATGAAGCTCATAAATGGGTAAAATATATGGACCTTAATGCACCTCCAACTTACTAAAATCAACTCGTCTCATAATTCTTTACATTTTTTAACTATATTTTCTTAATGAGATGAGTATAAGTAATATGTCATGTCTATTGGTCTAATGTGCATTGATTCCGGGATTTGGGAGCAAATTGTGGCTAATTAGGGTGCAGGAACTTGAATGAGACAAGAAGGAGAGATTATAGGAGATAGGATCTCTCTCATTAACTCCTCACTCACTCGAAGATCCCTCAATAAAATCACACCAGCTCGAAGTTGCACCCAAGCCAGTGATAGTTAAGAACCAGTTGATATCAAGATTGGGAGCGAAGCCTCCCTAGATTTAAGGAAGTTATTGGAAACTTCAGTTCCATAAATAAAGAGGCGTAGAGCCTCATTAGGATTTAGATTTTTTGTGCAAGATAGCAAAGCAGTTTTCAAGTTGAAGGATTGTGACCAAACACTGTTATGTATTTTTTGATATGTTAATGAAAATGAGAATCATTCCCTTGATCCAGCATTGAGTTGACTCAGAGAGCTGAAGCTCTTAGGTTAGGGCCCAACCCTAGCAACAGAGGTTCCTCTTACTGTGCTTGTATTCTTAGGTTATCTCATAGTTAGTTGTTAAATTGATTTTGGTGTTATTACATTGCAAGTGTTGGTATATTTGATTAGTTTGCTTCCATTTGTGCATAGCTCTAACAATAGCATTCTATAGCTAAGAAAATATTCAAAAAAGCCTAACAATAGGTGGACATTACCTCATTCCTCCTTACTTGGGACCATGGCTTAAGGAACAACTCCCATTTAGCTCGAAAAGACAGAATTTTGATTTCTTATGAAATTTAGGGTTTTTCTGCTAATTAGGTCATCATCTTCCAGTTTTAGAAGATAGGTTGCATTTGAAATTTCTGATATCTTAAGTCTTGCATTCGAGTTCATGTTGCTTTCATAATGATTTTAAGCATTCCTATGTATAAACTTGGCAAATAAATGATGAAAATTTTGTTTTCTTCTATTTTAGTAACCCTTCTTGTTTTGAGAAGAATTTATGGACAAATTCGAACAATGATGTGTATGTTGTAGGAGTTTCTATATTGCAGGAAGACCTCAGATCATCATCTTCTTCCTAACCATATCCACCAATGATCGCCAAAATCCACTAAATTCTTAATTTGGATTCTCGTTTTACAAGGAAAATTTGCCATGCTTCTTGAGCAAATCCAACAATCGTAAAGCTTTGATTTGAGTTCTAAGTGAGTGCCTACCACTCCCTTGGCTTATTTCCTCCTTACTCACCTCTCCAAATCCCATACCACCTTTCCAAGACACTCCCTATTCTTTCGGTCTATTCCTTTAGGAAAACAGGGGATCTTGTAGGTGAACTAGGACATCCTATAAACATCGCGTAGGAAAACCTGTAGTGGCCTATTTTGAGCCCGAATTATGAAAAAAGCATCACGAAAGCTAGGAGAAGACCCTTACTTACCTCCCAATCCATCTAACCCAATGCACTCATCTCCCTCCATACTTATTCCACCTACCATGCAACCAAGAAGGATTAGCATTCACTTTTTTACAAAAAGATAAAAATGTTGAAAATAATACGGAGAGGGGGGGGGTGACTCAGTATTATCAAATCAATAAAACTTTTCATTTCCATACTTAGATACATATACGCTACTTCAACGCAACTGTGTCTAATGCAATTAGCGTATATCCAGAATAATTATGATTCAATTAATCCATTAAATGTTGATCTTTAGTTAGCGCATCAGAACTTCTTTAACCATATGTATAGTAAGAAGGTGTAGTAAAACATAACAGATCATCACACACAAGAAGCACACATGAACACCATGATATAAGGTGGAAACCCAATGTGGGTGAAAACCACCTGCTATAAGTCGTCTCTATCTTCTTTTTAATAAGAAACTTCTTTTACAATAGTTCTGTATTGGTGCAGTCTTATACCAGTATGCAGGCTTCTACCTGCAGAAGGCTACAACCTTCTCTCGTTCTCCAGACTCTCCTGGAAGGGAGCTACAACCCCCATAGATCTTGTACTAGCTGATCCACTTACTAGTACGTAGGTGCTAGCATACTGAAATGCTCCAACCTTTACTCATTCTCCAGCTGCTACTGGAAGGGAGCTACCCCCCCCTTAGCTCCTGTACTAGCTGATGTACTAGTACGTAGGTGCCGACCTACAGAAGGCAACAACCTTCTCTTTCTTCCTCCAGGTATCATGTTTCATACATTTTCAGACAACTCCTGAAGCACAACACTATAATCTGAAGGCCGCGTTTCATGCAATTTTCATACTGAACCCATCAATATCATTGAAGCACAAAACAATCAATACTAGCATCATCAATTTCTGAATCACTGAAACAATGGAACCTTGTCAACAATACAGTTACCAGAACACAGAACAGACTACAGAACTTTGCAATAACAATCAAACCCAACTGCAACTTCAAACATCATACTTCATTATGTATACGCTACTACTATGAATCAAACAAGCCAACCCGCGTACAGATCTATACATATTCAATCATGACTTTACGACCGTTTCAGACATCAGTCATACCTAGATCATAACATGCGTACAATAAAACATGCATCAATAATTTAGATCTAGTATATCCATTATCAAACCATATAAAGATGATTCATTTCAAACCATTTGATCTCGATCTATCCTTAGATCTTGTTCTCCATCAACCGGTGAGATCCCTCCTTAGCGTAGATCAATCAATGCATCATAACCCATATCTTGCATACTGGATCTCATACTACATCAGATATTCAAGTCTTTTTCCATGCTTTTGCCTAATGATCTTCTTCTCCTTTTATAGTCTTAGGCCTTACTCAATACCATGGTCCAAAACCATAACAAAACGATACCACAGACCCAATACTTGGTTCAATTCTTTTGGATGCAATACCACGAACCAAAACCATAGGATCAAAAACTGTTTGACTAATACCATGAACCAACCATAACATTTCCCATGTGTGTGCGCTTTTCTCTGCATGAAAGTGCGTGAACTTTTCTCTGCACGAAAGTGCGTGAACTTTTCTCTGCATGAAAGTGCGTGAAATTTTCTCTGCATGAAAGGAACGTTTCCCCTCAAGAAAGTGCGTGAACTTTTCTCTGCATGAAAGGAACTTTTCTCTGCATGAAAGTGCGTGAACTTTTGTCTGTATGAAAGGAACCTTTCTCTGCATGAAAGTGCGTGAACTTTTCTCTGCATGAAAGGAACTTTTCTCTTCATGAAAGTGTGTGAACTTTTGTCTGCACTATAATTTATCATCTGAGATGAGTGAGTTGCCATCAAGTACAACATATGTATCATAATGCCAACAATCTCCCCCTTTGGGCTTGATGGCAAAGCTAACTTGTCATACTGAGAACTGTCATCTGATTCCTTTGAGTTGTCCGGCATGCCATGCATTCTGTCACATCTGATATCTCTTCCGTAGATTCATCTAGATATATATAAGTGAGTTGATCTTCTAAGAGTTGGTTGCCATCAAGTACAACACATGCATCATAATGCCAATAATCTCCCCCTTTGGACTTGATGGCAACAATACCAAATCACTCTCCCCCTTTTGACATCAAGGGCAAAGGACGGACCAAGATATTCTCTTCCTTTGCTGTCCATACTCCCCTGAGTGCCTGTTGAAATTTCTGAATGAGATCACCCTTTGTATATGCCAAGGTGTACCAATTTGTCGATTCTCCCCCTGAGTACATGATGAGTCTCTGCACTGCTGAAGTGTGTTGTTCATGCTCCCCCTAACTATAGGCAAGATCTGCAAAAAGATGTTCTACAAGGAGAACATGACTCTATCTTAAATGACCTTCCTATCACCAAAGACTCATACATACATCCATCTCTCAACCAAGTGAGGATATACAAATATTGACTCATCCACCAATCCAAGTGGGCTTACACCAGAAGTTTACTCATGATAAACAAGTACATTACATCATTCATCCCAGGCATAGTGGGGAAACCAAAATAGGCCGTTACATGACCTTGATAACAAAAGACATATATGACATAGAGATGAAATATCTAGAGAAAAACTACGAAAGTTATCAATAACTAATATCAGCAGAATCTGTCAATCACTATTCAGATCAGCAACCATGTTCTCCTTCTGTTCTCCCTCTGCAGTTGTTCTACTTCAAATCAACAACAGCTCAGTACATGAACCAAAAGATTCTAAGATAACGCCAACAATGCATTATCAGAAGTTTATCTGCTCCCCCTGAACCTGTTTCATATGGTCTCTGTCATACCCATATCAGACTTCCTTCAACCAGAGTCTGTCCCCACTGATTTCCTTCAAAAACACCATATACGCAACTGCATCCACATAAACCTGTGTATATACGCAGATGTTCTTCATAAAACTCGCGTACAACCATTTCTAGATCAACAACCTGTAAATGTCTTGTAGCAAGGTATGTCTGCATATAGATATCAACTCATCCTCTTGAAAGACATCATAGCCATCTCATCAACATCAAGATCTGCATGATCTTATATATCATCCATGTATCATCATTTGGGGACATCTGTATCAATCAACATATGTAAGTATCAATCTGTCATTTTATCACCATCATGTCTCCAACAATGCAATTTTGAGTAATCATTCATGTATCCAGCATACTGTATATAGTGCTATGTATCTTTAGCTCAAGATCATCAACCGCAGCAATCCTCATCCACATGAGACCCAAGAACTATAGGAGACTTGCATCAACTATATTATATGATCTTTATGCATATGACGACATCAACATATGATAGACTCATCATCAAGTAATGGAGATGTGTATACAAGGTTTGTACTTCTTATTCTTATGAATATCACCATGTAAGCACCATATATGCATTATCAAAGAATCAACCACAAATCTGATCTAAACATCAACTATGTAACCCCAAGAAACATATGAGATTTTGTCATGGACAACTCATAACCATAGAAAGATATATCACTTGGCCATATAAGCATCATCACCAAGGACTACTAACCATAAAGCCAACAATGCAGCATTAGAAGATTATCTGCTCCCCTTGAACCTGTGCCATCTTGTTTACTATCAGATTTGATCATGCATATATCAGTAGGAAGTATCAAGGCATTATCATCATCAAGTTAGGATCAAAAACACTTCTAAACAGCATACAAGTATCAAGACATTTCCTCACATCATCAGCAGATTGTAACCATTTTTAAACAGAGCAAATGGACTGCATCCTATCAGACCCTTTTTCTTGAGCCCTATCCCTACTACTTTTCCTCATACTAACATATACACGACTGCACAGTTGCTAACTCACGTATATACACGAATTCTATTTATGGAACTTGCGTATGAGATTTAGAACACTGTAGTTTTATATTTTGAGCTCCCCCTGAGTCTGTTATGTCTGTGTTGTTCTGTGTCTGAGTATATTGTGTTGTGCCACACATTTCTGACTATACTTCCTACTTCTTCCATATCTTCAAGCGTGATGAAGTTTTCTCCTTTTGGTATGGTGCTCGTACTTTATTCCTACATTCCTTTGTTATATGTCCAAGCCTGTTACATGCATAACACCTTAAATGTTTCATATTCCTTTTGTAGAAATCAACAACTTTGTGACCAAACATATTGCAAGAAAAACAGTATCCCTGAAAGTAATGTGATGATCTTTCTGTGTGATCATCTTGAACCATTCTTCTTCTACATCTGGCTGCAACATGTCCAAGATTATGACATACATAACATTCAACATTATTCATCGAAGGAGTAAAAGATTTTCTTTGAAGTATTTCTTTCCTTGGATGTTGATGGGGTTTTCCTCTCATCTCTTTGTTGAGCATTTCAGATTTCTCATTAGAATTCCTTGCCTTTCCTTGTGAGCTAGATTCATCTTCAGCAGATTCATAAAAACCAAGACCAATTTTGATAGTAGGAGACCTTTGACTACTAAGAATATCATCCAAAATTTTAGTACTGTCTTGAAATCGTAAGAGCTTATCCTTTTCTTCTAATTCATTATTTAGAATATTTACCTCAATCTGAAGATGCTCTTCCTTTTCACGATACTGCTTCTTTATGTTCTCCTAAGCTTTCCTTCCTTCTTCCAACTGATGTCTTAATTCAAGAACTTCGTTCTCTTATTTTTCAATAGCTTGGAGTAGTCCTTTATTCTGCTTCTTTGATTCTTCAAGATCTTCCTTTAGCGAGCAGATTGTAGCTTCAAGCCTTTCATAATAACTGGATCGATCTCTGAGTTTCTTCATGATTGTGCTTCTTTCATTGACTTCATTCCTTAATGATGTCACTTCATCCTACAATTTTTGACATTTTTCCTTGAATAACTTCCTTACCTTATTTCCCTCCTCTAGTTGAGCTTTTAGTTTGGTAGATTCTTCTTTGAAGGCACATTCCTTCTTGTTCAACAGATCTTGTTGATCTCTAATTTTTTCTGTAAGCCTTTTAAATTCTGCCTCTATTTGATATCTTTCTTGTTCACCCATAAGCGCAAATTCAGTTGTTTCGCTATCACTTTCATCATCTTTAAGAGGATAAATAGATGTATCACCAGAGGATAACAAATTCATACCTGATAGATCTTGTTCATCTTTATTCTGAAGTGATTGTGAACCTGATGTGCTTCTTCCACATATTCCCTAATCCATACACCCACTATCATAGTTATTCTAAGATGTCTTCTTCTTCTTAAGCTTCTTTCCCATAGTTCCATGGATCTCCTTCAAGCAATCAAGCTTCTACCAAAGGACCTGCTCTGATACGAATTGTTGGAAATAATACTAAGAAGGGGGGGTGAATCAGTATTATCAGATCAATATAACTTTTTCATTTCCATATTAAGATTCATATGTGTTGCTACAAATGTATATCCAGTAAACATATGGTTCAGTTAGTTGATCTTTAATGAGTGCATCATAACATTATTAACCATATGAGCAGTAAACTGAAGCAGTAAAATAGAACAGATCATCACACACAAGAAGCACACATGAACACCATGATGTAAGGTGGAAACCCAATGTGGGTGAAAACCACCTGCTGCAAGTCGTCCCAATCTTCTTTAATAAGAAATATCATTTACAATAGTTCTGTACTGGTGCAGACTTATACTAGTACATAGGCTTCTACCTGCAGAAGGCTACAACCTTCTCTCATTCTCCAGACTCTCCTGGAAGGGAGCTACAACCCCCTTTGCTCTTGTACTGGTGGATCCATTTACTAGTACGCAGGCTGCTACCTACTGAAATGCTCCAACCTTTACCCCTTTTCCAGCTGCTACTACTAGTTGATGTACTAGTTCGTAGGTGCCGACCTATCGAAGGCTACAACCTTCTCTTTCTTCCTCCAGGTACCACGTTTCATCAATTTTCAGACTGGATACATTGAAGCACAACACCATAATATGAAAGGCCACGTTTCATCCAATTTTCATACTGGATACACTGAAGCACAACACCATAATATGAAAGGCCACGTTTCATCCAATTTTCATACTGGACCCATCAATATAATTGAAGCACACAATAAATCAACACTAACATCATCAATCTCTGAATCACCCAATACTGAATCACTGAAACCCTGTCAACAAAAAGCAGTCACCAGAACATAGAGCAAAACACTGAACTCTGAAACAATATTCAGAACCAACTGTGTCATCAAAAATCATGCATTAAAGTGCATATTCTACTTGGAAGAACCAAACCCGCGTACATATGCGCTTTTACCAAAGCCAACCCGTGTACAGATCTATAAATATTCAATCATGACTTGCAGCTATTTCAAACTTAAGTTATACCCAATTCAGAACATTACATTCGTCAGTATACAGATCTAGAACAAGCATAATCAACCATATAGAGATAGTTCATTTCAAACCATTTGATCCCGATCTATCCTTAGATCATGTTCTCCATCAACCGATGAGATCCTTGCTTAGCTCAAATCAAGCAATGCATCATAACCCATATCCTGCATACTGGATCTCATACCACATCAGATATTCAAGTCTTTTTCAATGCCTTTACCTAATGATCTTCTTCTCCTTTTATAGTCTTAGGCCTTACTCAATACCATGGTCCAAAACCATAACAAAACAATACCATGGACCCAATACTTGGGATCAATACTTATGACGAGATACCATGGCCCAAAACCATAGGTTCAAATACCAAGGACTAAAACCATGAACTGACCATAAGATTTCCCATGTGCATGCGCTTTTCTCTGCATGAAAGTGCGTTAAATTTTCTCTGCATGAAAGTGCGTGAACTTTTCTCTGCATGAAAGGAACTTTTCTCTGCATGAAAGTGCGTGAACTTTTCCCTTCATGAAAGGAACTTTTCTCTGCATGAAAGTGCGTGAACTTTTCTTTGTGTGAAAGGAAATTTTCTCTGCATGGAATTGCGTGAACTTTTCTCTGCATGAAAGGAACTTTTCTCTGCATGAAAGTGCCTAAACTTTTCTCTTCATGAAAGGAACTTTTTTCTGCATGAAAGTGCATGAAATTTTCTTTGCGTGAAAGTCCGTGAACCATAAAATAACTTTGCTGCACTATAATTTATCATCTGAGATGAGTGGGTTGCCATCAAGTACAACACTTGTATCATAATGCCAACAATCTCCCCCTTTGGACTTGATGGCAAAGCTAACTTGCCATATTGAGAACTGTCATCTAATTCCTTTGAGGTGTCCTGCACCCCATGTATTCTGTCACATCTGATATCTCTTCTGTAGATTCATATGTAAGAGAGTTGTTCTTCTACGAGTGGGTTGCCATCAAGTACAACACATGCATCATAATGCCAACATTGGCTCCCTTATTGGTTCAATCTGTAGCAGGTCCAATGGGACTTGTAATAATCTCCTCTATTTATATTCATGGAAGACCTCAAGATCATCTGGGGAAAAAAGTAGTGATGCCATATGCTTTACTTCAAAAAATGTCTCTTTTTGTAGGAAGAGGTCATCAAATGCATCTTTCTCATGGGTGAATACTTTCACTTTCACCATAGTAGTGAAGTCTTTGGCAGTGCCATTTGGGTCATATTGTCTTCCTGGGAATGTTGCCAATTTAAGATATTTCATAATATCTGCTTCCTTGCCTGCATGTCCAAAATCGTGTAGCACAAATGCACCACATTGCAACAAAAATGTAGGCCAAATGGCCTTTTTCTATTCCTTCAATCCTTTGCTCAACCCGCCTTCTCTCGCTCTTTGGTAGGCTATCTCCCTAACCATTAACTTATCGGGGACATATTATGGGAGGACATGCAGTGAAGAAATTCTCCCAAATACTCTAATATATGTAAATGTCTCCTGCCCAAACCATCTAGCTACAGGTAGGATATCTGCGTCAGCTTCTCTAGAAAACCTAGGGGCATTTTTTTTGTAGACTTGTTTATGGATAGGCAACATAAATCCATGACAAATTATGCAAAAATGGGGGCGAGACTGAGACTCCCACATATTATTATGAAATATATGAATGGGAAATGGGTCTTTCACAGTCCACTTCCATCCCATGATAGGAAATTTGGAGCCAAAATAGATCGCATCCATTACATAGGCACAAATAAAAAATGGATGGGAAACCCTTGAAGAGATATTCCTATTTCTCCTATACTCCATTAGAGCCTTCACCAAATTATCATAAAAAAATTGGGCCCAATTCATTATTGTCGCATTTACAATTTCATCTATTAATGGCAACCATTATGGGGAAAATTTGGTACTATCGGGCTTGCCAAACATTCTACATAGCATTGCTACTGCAAAATGATGAGGGGGAGTTATAGATGTTGTAGAATACATACCCATTTTATCCTTTCTGATCTTGCCTTCATTTTGTGTCCAGGTTCATGTGATGTATGTTGGGTCATCATTATTCTTAGCAAATTTCTCAAGGAACTGTTTGCTGTAGAACATTTGTGGCTCTAGCAGATTGTACATAAGCCGCAGGTTGTCTAGTGAAAAATATCCCATAACCTCTTGCTTGCTATTCTTAAATTATTTGTCTTAGACATCCACTTAATCAATTATCCACTTTACCATATCTACATATGGAATTATCATTGGTCTTGTGGATATGTGGTGCAGAAATGAACACATCGTCTCAAAGATGGAGGTGTCTGAGGAAGCATGACCATCGACTGTGGCCTTTGTTACTAGAGATCTTGGTTGCTCTTCTTCTAATAAATCATACATGGTTTCCCATGTAGAGGTTCCTCCATCTCTGTTGCATGTAGTATCAGAGAATAACATTTCTGATTTCTCATACACGACTACCTTGCCCCTCTTTGCCATTGCTCCCAACGACTCTTTTTGTGGATTTTTCCTAAAAATGGAGCAAAACAGAAGCTATCAGATATACAGAGATTAGAATGAAAATAAGAATGAATGATCCAGATAACTTTGAAAAGGTGAGAAGAAAGGAGTTTTATTTGAACGCGGGTGAGAAGATATCGTATCACGTTGAACTGCCTTTCAAATGTAAATGCCATTAACCCTTACTAAATGCCCACTAATGGTTCCTTATCCCTAGCTTTGTTTCTCATTAATTCTCTGCATCATAAGTTGGGAAGAAACTTTTTAGGGTGGTGAGCTTTAAACTACGAAAATGTCGATTTTGCGATTGTGATGCAATATCGCAAATTGCATTATCGTATTGTGATTATGCACTTTCTTTAACGTTCCTTAGTTTCTGTGGGATGCAAAATGTGGGCCACTCATTATCATTTTCAAAGCATAGATTATTTTTTAGGATTTTCTATGTAAATCCCTTTTTCTTAAGCAATGAACTTGAGTGCTTGTTTATAACATATTTCAGAATCTTTTCCAGATCTTCAATCGCATTTCGCAATCTCACATGATGATAATGTTTCAGGCTTCTCTTAATTGTTCTTAATGCAATGCGATAAGGGAGATTGTGTCATCACAATCTCACATATCACATGGTTTAAGATACTTTGTTAAGGTACACCTCTTATAATTGGTGATTTGCGATGCGTGCCTTATTTTAATAAGAAATGCTTTAGAACTTAGTTCACATGGGAAACCTAATAGTTTCAAGGTTTAATGTTGTGTTCTCTTTTGATCGCTTTTCGCTAATTTTGATTGATAGAAAGGCTTTTGACACACTTGATCATGTGATATGCGAAAAGGCGAACGTTTGCTATCTTTTTCAAAAGGTTTTATCTTGATATCTTGCTTTATTCCAAAAATTAACAAGAAAAACGACTAAGTGCTAAACTTATTTTTGGAAGGATTTTTAAAGGGTCCCCATTTATTAATATAATATTGACTATCACTATTAATAAATGGGTGGGTCATCGAGGGTCGTGATTTTTTTATGCTACTATATATATATCTGTGTGTGTGTGTGTGTGTGTGTGTGTGTATCGTTGTCTGATATGTTGTCAGGGATCATCCTTATGGAGGAATGATTTCTTATGTAGGTGAATGGCATGAAGAGGTTCTTAGTTTCATGAGGAATCAAGTAGGAAGAGTAGCCTTGACAGATCTATGAGGTTAGTATCGTGTGGATGTGAATTAGTATTATGTGCTTATATTATGCCTATGTTTAGGCTATGACAGGTAATGTTGAGGGATACATTAACAAAATGAAAGAAGTGTGATTTGCAACATGTGAGGACAAGCATGGATAGTTGAGAGACATTGGAAGAAAAGTTTCTTGGTAGAGATGGTGTGTTATCTAGATGTGGAGTACTACTATTGCATACTTGTTGTATATGTGATGTTGTGTACATATGGTGTTGTGTGCATGTTTTATATGTGGTGTTGTGTGCATGTTGGATATGCTGTGTTGTATACATATGGTGTTGTGTGCATGATTGTACAAGTGGTGTTGTGTGCGTATTGTACATGTGGTGTTATGTATATATAGTGTTGTGTGCATGATTGTACATGTGGTGTTGTGTGCATGAGGTGATGTGTATATGTTGCACATGTGGTGTTGTGTGCAGGTGGTGTTGTGTATATGTCTTGAATGTGGTGTTGTGTACATATCGTGCATGTGGTACTATGTACATGTGGTTTTGTGTACACATTGTACAGGTGATGTTATGTACATGTGGTGTTGTGCACACATTGTGCAGGCGATGTTGTGAACATGTGGTGTTGTGTACACATTGTGAAGGTCATGTTGTGTACACGTTTTGCAGGTGGTGTTGTGTACACATTGTGCAGGTGGTGTTGTGTATATGTGGTATTGTGTACACATCATAGATATTGTGTTATGCACATGTGGTATTGTGTAGTCATTGTGTCATGACATATGTATTCATTTTGTTGTACTCTATGTACGTACATGTGTTGTGTTGTACATCGGGTGTAGGAGTATGTGTTGTTTTATACAGTAGGTGTAGGTGTATGTGTTGTGTTCTACACAGGGTGTGGGAGCATGTGTTTTTTTGTACACCGAGTGTAGGTGTATGTGTTGTGTTGTACACTGGGTATATGTGTATGTGTTGTGTTGTACACTGTGTGTGGATTTATACATGTGATGCACATTGTGTGTATGTGTACATGATTGAAGAAAAGGCATTAGGTGCTTGTTGAGTATGGCAATTGATCTGGTGTACGTACGAAAAAGGAAAATGAACAAAGACAACAAAATAACCATTTAAAGGATAAGTATAAGTGCTTTATTTCAGTTTTTAATTATGCATGTGATCTATGACTATGATTTATGATGGTTACACATAATCTATGATTTTGATTATGATGGTTGCATTTTGAGCTAACTAGATGTGATATGTTTATACATGATGATTTGATCGAGTAACTAGTTTGTCTTGTTGTGACAGGAAGTGAACATAATTGCAAGTGTACCTCTTTGATGGGGCACCAATGAGGTATGATTCAAATTTATTTCAATTTATTTTAAATCTAATGGCAGTTATGTGCTTGGTACATGAAATCATGGAAATGCCCAGGTTGGGTAGTTGGAATTGACTGCAAGAATTAGAAGTAGCAACAAAAGGAAATGGAACATGCAATGTAATATGTTGGTAAAGCATTTAGGAGTAGGGCCATTGTGGGACTTTGGTACCCAATAGGGTTCATTGATTTCCATGAGCATTCTATGACTGATATGATGGTTTTAAGGTAGGGACATGCCTTGGTTTTTGGACCTTATAGTGCGAGGAAACCTTGCCAATGGATGGATCACCCAAGGGACTGTGTAGTAGAGAAGGGGATGTTAGTAGAACTTGGAAGATGTGTGACTGCATGGAAGCAGGTGGCAGGATTTCCTGAGGGACTATGTAGTAGAGAAGGGAAGGTAGGGGAATGAATTTATTTTGGTCATTAACATTCCCAAATGGAATCAGAAGCAAATTGGGAGTGTGCCCTGGAACAATGAGTTGGTAACTATTCACTGAGAGAACAAATAGCGCATGGATCGTAGCACCGGATATTCGATGTAGGTTTGACTTTGGTAGTGGATTTTGGATATCCTAGGAAGAAGGTGAATCATGGTACTACTTTTGGGGGTGAAGGTGTGAGCCTCTGGATTCCCTTGTTGTTGATGCAACCATCATATTTTTTTTTTGTTGGCTAGAGAAATTGTGCATATGTATATATGCCTATGTTATTGTAAATACTCTAATGAGTTGGATTTATAAATCTCCATAGAGGTATGATTACTTGTTGGTTGAAGCAAATGTGCATAAGTATATATGGTTGTTATTGTAAATAACATAATGAGCTATGTTATAAATCTCTAGTAAGCGGTATGTTGTTTTGTTTTCAGCAGAGGTCATTGTAAATAATGCAACGAGTTGGATTATAAAGCTCCCTAGGCAGTATATTTTGTTTTTAGTGGTTTACTGGTCATAGGTGTCATTGAACATCGAGGAAACTATTCCCCTAAGGGGGACATGTTTGTAACAACCCTAGGTTAATTTTCCATGTAAAAACATATAAGACCAAGGTCATGGGACACATATTCCAAGTTGAATGTTTGGAAAAACATCCTAGTGGGTGTTCATTTAGTTTATTATGGCTAAGGAAATTGTAAAAGGCATTAGCAAAGGATTTGGAAGGGAAAAAAGGAATTAATTGGCATTTATTTATGAAAATAAAGAAAAATAGGAGAAAAGGAATGTGAAAGGTCACATAATTTCATGTCAGGAAAATTGAAGGAAAATGAAGAAAATAGAGGCCTCAATGATACAAAGGCTTTTGAGGATCAATTTGTTGGTGTCCAAGTGTAAATCATGCAATTCAACCAAACCACATTTAGTTTTCAACCCAGAGCTCTGCAAGTTATTTCAGGGCTATCATGCACTATATGTGCAGGCCACAGTTTCCCTACCCAGCACTAAACATTAACTATAAATTCATCAATGTGTCCTGCAAACAACACTGTAACAACAAATAAGTGTAAAAACAAGTAGTAATTGTAACAACAAATATGAGTAACAACAATAAGGACTTGCAACAACGCACCGATAAACATTCAAAACAATCATAAACGTACAAAAATAAACCTAACACATATCTAATCCAGCAGCAATTGGTTAGGACAGTGGGCCCAACTCCCTGATCAGGCATGTGGCGAGATCAAAGAATCACGAGATGCTAAGAAGATCAATTTATCATTAATAAAATAAATATTACAAATGTGTTGTTATAGACTCAAATTTAAAGTATTCTTTTGAAAATAACACCTCTTAACAGTGTTGGCTTTCACAACCCGCAACTCTATGTTATACAATTCGTCAATGATACAACTCCTAGAATTACAACAGTGTATGCCCTTAATTACATGATGGCTTTCATAACAAAACTTAATATTAAAATATAACAATATGTCAATCAAAGGGTTGATTCACCATTACAACCAATATTCAAGAATAGCGTTGCTAGTTTGATAACATCGTTCATTGTATCACGGTCTTGGTCATTCTCCCTTGAAATCTACTGAAAGAACTGAATTAGCAAGTCATTTAGGTAATAATACCCTATGACTATGCTTCATTGACCAATAATCCATAAATACATGATGAGAGGTATACTTGTGCAATTTAAGATATCAATTAACCACTATTGGCGTGAAATGGATAAAAGAATAAGGTAAAAAGGGTGAGTAAAAGTATGCAAATCTAGCCACAAACATCTCCCCCCAACTGGCCTTACTGCATGTCCTCATGCAGTTTATCACTAGTGAAAGTTTGGGTTCAAGCTGCGATGGTCAATGTGAAGCTATGCAAGATCGTATTTGGCAGACATCTTTGTCCCTGGACACTTATACCCATCTGTTTGGATGACCTCTTTCCACCAATCCTCACTTACCTCATAAGCTGGGGTGTACTGATCAATTGGAAGCCAGATGATGAGGAGTCCAAACCTCAAACCCATCCATCGGACCCCATGAAGCCACATGCACGCAATATACCAAGGTACCCTGTTTAGAGCCCGAGCGAAATTGGGTGCCCCAAAAGGTTCACATACTCTAACAACTAATGACGAGAACATCCACCTTTTTTGGCAATTGTCCCAGGCCTCCTCCTAACAAGTGAAGATCTGTTTTGTTCATATATCAACACACTATTGCTAAGTTTCCAAAAAAATTTCTTTCCTTCCTTCGATCCCCAAGAGGGTTTCATGTCTGTTATAAACATTCATAGACTGACAATTCTCCATCATGATGACAAGTGGCCTATTTGCCTAGTTTTCTTCAAACGTATCAAAAGCCTTTTTCCATTTAACCTAGTTGAGGGTGTAGGATTTAAAAGGTCTGAGTTGAATGTCTCCTACATATGGCACTGGGTTAAATGATTGATTATTTCCCACGAAGTAGTCATGCATGTATAGCTCGCACATCAAATGATGGTCCAAAATATTGTGGCATCTCAAGATGTGAAAAAACTACTTTGAATCTTCTATATCGTGACTAAGCTCCTGACGGATGCTTTCTAAACAAAAGAATATATATTGTTCATGGAGGAACAAGGCGTAGCTATGAGTAGGGGGAAAATAAGCCATTTCTTGCTGAGCCAAGGTAAACATCTCTTCCTTATCGGCCTTAAGTAACTTCACCTGTTCTTCCATCTCCTCAATTTTCTTTTGTTGTTTGTCCTGATTCCACTTTTCCTTTTCTATCTGTCTATATAACGAGAGACTGTTTTCGCAGATTGCTCGCAAGTTTTCCTTATTCCTTCCTGGTGTGCCTCTAAAGGAATGGACCCTCGTTAAAAATGAGTTGTTGTAGCTTGCCCCTTCTGGATTTCTACAGACATGACAATATCTCATGCCTCGATCATATGTAAAAATGACTCTGTCTATGTAGCTGTTTAAGTCATTGGCATGTTGTCAGTATTTTTTTCCACTGAAACAGTTTCAGGCTGAGGCTTTGCAGCATTTTTCGTGTGCTTCCTCACTTTTATTTATAGGTGCTACAACCATTTCCTTAATTTCATTACCTCCATTTTCAACTGCATATTCTCTCTAAATTGTGCTTGATATCATTCCTTAAGAGGGGGTCTTCTTCTCACACATTGTTCAATAAACTCTTGTTTCACAGCTACTTATTCTATAGGCCTCACATCTGGTCCAGGGCCTAGAAGATTAACATTGAAAAAATCGTCAACGAGCTCTTGTTTTACTCTAACTTCTTCTGTTTGTTTCTGAGCTCAGGGAACAGTCCCACCATCTCTTTCTTCAGGTCGCAATACCTCTACATTTTCCCTCTACGCTTTTGGATTCACTGTAGGGTCTTGTGTAGTAGTGTCTTTGACACCCTTCTCTTGTAATTTCTCTGCTACCTAACCATCCTCTTCCACCTGTGTAGGAATAGTCCCTAACCCTTGCAGTTAGTTTTGTCAGTAGTATCCTTTCCCAATTGCTTAGGAATGGTCTCTAAATCTTGTAGGTTATTTTGATCAAATTTGTCCTCTCCCTTTTGCTCTGGAATATTTTCTAACCCTTGTGAGTCACCCTCATCTGTAACAATCTTCTCCATATGCTAAGAAGTAGTCTATAACCCTTTTGGGTTATTCTGATCAACAACATCTTCCTCCATCGGTCTAGGAACAGTTTCTAGCCATTGTGGGTCAGTCTGTTCAACAACATCCTCCTCCATTAGCTTAGGAACTATTTATAGCCCTTGCAGGTTAGTTTGTTTAGTTGCATCTTCCTCCATCAGCTCAAGAGTAGTTCTACAGGGGCAACACCAGCCAAAGCTTCTTCATTTTGTTTTTCGATTGACACTAGTTCTTGTGTGACAGTGCCAACCTCTAACCCTTCAATTTGCTCAATTCTTTCACCAATCAACATTGGTTTCTGAATAAATGTGTTGATAATGGTGCCCTTAACTTTACCAACAAATTTCAAGATCGGAGGAGAAGCTTCTTCTTTCTCCATACGTCTAGAGGAATGGGTTTTCCTTGTCCCTCTTGGAAAGGATGCAAGAAAAGGAGAACAAGTAACAATTTCGTCAATTCTCATTCTCTCAATGCTTGTTGACGTAGACCCTCCTTCTTCTTCTTCTATATCCATCGACTGTTCTATGCTCCCCTTTTCTCTTCCTGCCTATGCTTTTTGCAAGTTGTCCTTCTTCTTAGCAAAGAACACTGTCTCTTGTGAAGTGGTGTTGACTGCGGCCCCTGTTTCCCCCACCTATGTTTTCAATCATAGGTTCTTCAACTGTTTGAACAAGTGGTGCTGGTTCTTGTGTAACAACACCAGCTACATTCTTAATCACAAGTAATTCAACTGTTCGAATAGGTGATGCTGGTTCTTTATGTCAACACCACCTGTAACCGCACCCATGGGTGGTGATTTTTCTCCCAGATTGTCAGTCAACGCTGGTTCTTGTGTAGCAACATCAACTGCACTCTCTTCTACCTCCATTACATCCATCTATGTTGGGCCAATAGGCGACGCTGGAACATCATTGTCCGTGGCCTCTTCTTCCATTGCTACATCTTCTTCCTCTTCTCCTGCAGGTAGCATGCCCACATGTTCTTCCTTCACCAATTTGGTGAATTATGGCCAAGCCACAGAGGTTCGAGACCCATGCATCACCAATAATATTACCAACCCATGATTTGTAAGAACCACTAATGGTTGTTGAGACCATCAGGCAGATTGCACCATTAAGTGAAGTTTCTCCATAGGAAGTATGGCATGTTAAAAGCATGAACCTGTGCATGCTAAAACCGAAGGCATGCAAGAAGCTTGAAGTGATACTTAAACAATGTAGAGAAGAAACATTGATAGGTAACATACCTCATTACAAAATACATCACCTCACCCCATGGATATGGCAATGATTTACAATCATGCCCTCTTCCTTTCTGGATCATTGTCTCCCCAGCCTATAAAAACAATTCTGGAAGCTTCGATAGAGGAGACTTCCAAGATAACCATTTCTGACCTCTTTGTTGTGATTTTCTAACAATTGAAATAACTTCCTCTATGATAGAAATATCCAATCCACAGACTCTAGAGTGATTTCCTTCTAAGTTTAACGCAAATTCCACTGTGACGGCTTCATCAAATCCTTATAGTCTCTCGAAATACACATGCCACCCTGCATCCAAGAAAACTTGCCAAACATCTGCATTGTGTCGAACCTGCTTTGTATTGTCTGGTTCATGTCTCACATCCTATCCACCCATTGCAATGTATTGTAACAACACGTTGGAGTAACAATAGACCATTGGGAAGGAGCATCCGCGGGGAGATTTGTAGTGAGAGCTTTGTAACAGGGATGGAGTGCAGTGAAATTTTGTGACAAGGATGGAGTGTAGCAAGAGTAAAAATCAAAAGGCTAATGATGACAATATGGAAAACTCATGGCGAATCATGGATAGTAATGGAAGGAAATAATGGTAATTATTTCATAGTATTAGAAAGTACCATCCATTATTACAACAATACTAACTTCAATCCCGATGCATATGGACATTGTGTGAAAAATGGTGGAGAATTGTGCTTAGCACAAGGTTTGATAAAAGTAATAATGAGCCATCATTATAGTACCTCCCCCCAACTAATGGATGACCATCCACGGTCATGTCAATTCATGTCGCATGAATTGTTAATCAAATCCACAAATTCGATCGGGGACGTACTTGAGAGACTTACCTTAACAGAGTAATAGCAGTGGGGGAGTAACAACATCGAAGGAGTAACAACATCGCTTGAACACTTAGATGAAATCGTGATGGGGTAATAGAACCTGTGCGGTAACAACACCGAAGGAGTAATAATACCAGAGGATTAACAACACCAGAATACTTAGACAAAATTGCAATGGAGTAATAGCACCAGCGGAGTAACAACACCAGAATACTTAGATGAAATCGTCATCGCCATGGAGTAACAACACCAAAAAAGTAACAATAGTGAAGGAGTAACAATGCCGAAATACTTAGATGAAATTGCCATTGCCATGGAGTGATAGCACCGGCGGAGTAACAATGCTAGTGAGGTACCTGCAAGAAAAAGATTTATAGAGTAGTAAACAATTATATATATAATATATATATTATATAGTAGGGGTGCAGAGGAGAATTCCCACCTAATAACTTCAAAACTAGAGTTATCGAAGAGATATTTGATAAAGGAGTCTCTTGAAGTTGGACATTGATATAATCTGAGGTGATGTCCATTCACGATCAAAGGAGTATGCGCCTCATCAATTGTGATAAGTCTAATAGTCCCATTATCAAACACTGTATCAAATTCATATGGCTCCATCCATCTGGAGCAAAGTTTTCCTTAAAATCATTGAATTGAGAATCATAGAGAATGCCCAATTCCCTCTTTGAAACACATTTTTCTTAATAAATTTATTGTGCCATTTAGTTCACTGCTGCTGAATCACATCAATATTCTGGACAACTACCTAACGAATTTCATTCAACTCATTCAGCTGTTCCAGCCAATGTTTCCGGGCTTCTAAAAGATATAAACCTATTTCAAGGGTTGTCCTAAGCATCTTAATTTCAAATTCCACTGGAAACAAAGGGGATTTCCCATAGACAAGCTCATATGGTGAAAATATCGTTGTGTTACTCAACATTTTTCTATACGCCCATAGTGCCTCAAGATGTTTTTCAGCCCAATTCCGGCAATGGTTTTCTACACTCTTCGTAAGAATATTCTCTAGTACCTTGTTTGTGCTTTCAACTTGACCATTCGCTTGAGGGTGATATGGAGATGTTACCCTATGCTTGATTCCATATTTCTTCACAAGTCCTGCTATTAGATGTGATGTAAGTTGTGCCCCCCCATTTGAAACTATCTCTCTAGGAGCTCCGTACCGTGCAAGAATTTCTTCAAATAAAAAGTCTGAGACAACCTGTTTCGTTGCTTTCACAATAGCCTTTTCCTCTACCCACTTTGTTGTGGAATCTGTGCAAACCATAATGGGAAATTTTTGTTGTGTAGGCAGATTAAATGGTCCAACGAAATCAATAGCCCATTTTTCAAATGGCTCAAGAGCTAGTTGAGGCTGTAGTGGCATTTGATCTACCCAACCAGGCTGACCCATCCGCTGGAAACTATTTCACCTTGTTAGTGTCAGTCTTTCCAGCCTTCCTCCAGTGATCAAATATGCTCTTACAAAGTGGTCTCGAAGTGTCAAGGTCAAATTTTGTCATTTCAGTGAGTCTTCAAGCAAAATTTGGTCACTAGGCATTAGGTCTAAGGTTTACTCTCACTCTTTTCAAAGTTGCCCAAATGCCAATCTATGTCACTATTCAGCTGAGTTTATAATCATTCATAGGGTTTTCATTATCATCTCAGTGTCTAATGAGTCATTTTACACCTTGTTCATGCTTCAGTTGCGGCCTAGGTAAGGTCATTTCCCTCTCCTAGGGTTTTGAAGGCAATTTCTCTTGGACGGTCAAATCATCGGCAAAACTTGTATCCAGATGTTCATACACCTTCCCCTACCCTTCATGTACCTTATTAAACACTTCCCATCACTGAGATTCCCCAAATTCCCCATTTTTCCACAAACCCTAGTTTCTTGCTACAACTTGGCAATTTTCTAGGCTAGGCCTGTGTTTAGCCCTTTTGGACCCCTTCCCCTCACTCAATCTCTGAGATTCCACTTTCCCCTAATTCCTAACATCCCTCCCTACTTCCAAAAATTTCCCCAAGAATTTAGAAGCCCCTTATCACCTTCATTTCACTTCATTTCGACAAAATCCCTTGTTTCACACATTGGGACAAGTTTCACTCAAAAGATGTTTTAGAGCAATAAAAGATGAATTTTGGAAAATGGAGAGATGTTTTTGTCCAAAAATTTCCAAAGAAGAAAAACCTCCCTCACATTTTACACAGGTATCATGGTTTTAGAGAAATGTCAAAAATACCGTTGCCTCAGGAGAATCAAATGCACCTCTGAAGTGACCTTGGGAAAATCAAGTTTTCTCCTAGCTTGGTTGGCGAAATGACTTTTTAGATGAGTCAAATGATAACTAGACACAAATATATTTCCAATGAGCTATCATGAGCTCATTTTGGAGTTGAGGAAGGCATTCAAAAGTTAACTGCAACAGCACTCTGCCTTGAGGCAGCCTCATTTGGTACATTTTGACCAGTCTTGGGAGATTTGCTTTTTGATAGGGCAAATGAACTCAAAATTGAAACATTCTAGTTGTGTTGGAAATTAGACTCAAATACCTTTCCAACAAGCTATTCGGTGCCCAATTTTGACACCGGGAAGGCCTCCAAAAAGTATCGTAAAGTTGCGCTACGCGTAGGGCTTAAGCGCGCTACGCATCAGGGTTTTTTGCACAGTTTTCATCTTCAGCTCAACGCGTAGCGCGCCGCGCGCTACCCTTAAGTTGGCGAGGTACATTTCACAAAAACTCAGAATTTTTGGATTTTGCGTGACAAAATACACTTGTTCAGCCACTGCCAAGAAGTTTCATGAAGATTTGAGCCCCCAAAAGGTCAAAAAACAAGCAAAAAATGACCTTCTGTCACTTTTTGGACACACAGAAAGTAGTCTTGGGAGATTGCAATTTTGGAGGGGTAAATGGCCACCAAATTGAGAAATTCCACTTGGGCGGGAGAGTAGACATCTAGGCCTTTCCAACAAGCCCACTTGTGCCTCATTGGCGCGCTACGTGTTGGGAAAATTTGCCAGTTTTGCACCTTCAGCCCAGGAAAACGCAGCATTGACTACTTTTGACTTTTTGGTGGGATTTTTCATCCTCTTTTATGTAATTAATGTAATTTCATGTTGACATGACACTTTTTTACCTATTCTAGAAGATTCATTCATAAAATGGCAAAAAATTAATGAATGAATTGGTTTCAAAGCTTATAGAGGCAAGTTGTTTTGATTGCCTAGTTTGTAGTGCTCAGTTTAGAATTGGTTGAAACAACTCCTAGAAGGAGGAGCTCGACCCCTAGAGGTTAGGGAATGTTTTGGCTTGGTCTATATATGTAATTTTTCATTCAGTAGCAGGGGTTGGACTCTTGGGATAGTTTTGAGACTATATTGTACATATTTTACCAGAATTTTTGGCAAAGGAAGACCATGGTTTTGGAGCACTACTTGGGATCCATGTGGCTTTATGTCTTGATGGTGTGTTTCTTTCATTTTCTTGTAAGTTATGTATCTGCATCATTATCTTTATTGAATCTTCTCTTATTAAGCAAATGAAGTGTTAAGGTAGAATCCATGAAACTGCCATGCTCTGCCTTTAAATTTGTTTAATATTCTATGTTTTCTTCAGTTTAAGGAGAATCCTTGAGACCCCTTGCTCTCCTTAGCCTCTCACTAGTCTGATCTATCCATTTCACTTGCTTTAAGGCATCAAAACAATTCCCTATCTTGCCCCATGTGGACCTTTGCAAAAACTGTGCCTCATCCCCGCACCCAAAATTGCCTTTCCCTCGATTTCAACAAAATTATAAAAAATCAATCCTAAACTCTTTGTATTTAATACCTAGCCTAAAATCAATCATCAATTCGGTCATCTCGAGCCTTTTCAAATATCTTTTGCCGAGTTTGACCCGGAGAGAGCCCTCCCCTGTCCTTGTAGGGCTAGCTACGAGGCTGAGCATGGTTTGATGTGGCCTTGAGTCTTGCCTTATTTCAGCCTAAGGCGGATTTGAGCGCTAATAGAACCTATCCATGGTTCTGCACATGGTTTTCAGAAATCGTTTTTTTGGGCACGATGGTGTTTTCCCCTAGTATTTGTTGATATGGTCAAGGGAACTATAGTTATGTTCTAATACAAGCTTAGTGGATTGCGTTTTATGAATGCTTTGAAATGCATATATGTGTATTGTGACAATCAAACAAATATAATGAAAAATCAATTTGGTATTCTTCGTTTTTGGATCAAGGGGAAAATTTTTGTGTATATTTGTCTTATGTTCTCACCATTGTATATTCTTTATATTTTAAGAATTTTTTTACATGTAATTTTTGTATAGGGTTAAAACCTTCAATGTATATCCAAATGGGTGTTTCTAATGTTGCATTAATAGGGAAAATGACTCTTAAATTTTAGAAATTTTCATGATATTTTCCTCATAAGAAAATCATTTCAAACTTATAGGTATGCAAGGGAAAAACTATAAAATGATAAGTTCTAACAATAAGAAAAAACCACTAAAAAGGGGAAACAATGTTGTAATTGGATGCTTCTTCTAATTATATGTTCAAATGATTAGTCCTTGTACTCTTATGAATCCTAAAATGTCATAGACAACCATTTTAAGTTATTTGGAGACATTGCTAGGTGTCTTCTAATTTTTCGAGATAATCACCATGTTATTCATTTGAAAATGGGAAGTGTACCACTTAACATTAAGCATTACAAATATCCAAAAGAATAGAAAGGTGATATTAAGTCTATCAATGAAGAAATGCTAGGGGATGACATCAAATAGCCTAGCCAAAGAGCATTCTCTTCACTAGTGGTGATGGTTCAAAAAATGATTGGTCATGATATTTGTCTCAAGATTATTGAGAGATAAAAAAAATTCCATTAAAAGTAAACTTCTTGTTCCTATTATTGATGAATTATTAGATAAAATATATGGAGAAATTTTCTTTACCAGGTTGAACCTCTATTCTACATATTATCAAATTTATAAGTGGGGAAAGAAGACATCCCTAGAACAAAATTTATAATACATGAAGGTCATTATGATTTTTTGGCGATTCCATTTGGCCCGACTGATACATTTTCCACATTTCATTGCTTGATGAATTCAATTTTCAAATCCTTCATCAAAGATATTTTATTAGTATTATTTTTATGATATAATAATATGAAATAATTGTTGGCAAGAACATGTATAAGATGATGTCGTGATATTAGAACTACTGGAAGATGAAAAAATACATGTAAATCCTTTCAAGTGTGCATTTGGAGTTCAATATGTGGAAAATTTGGGTCATATTGTATCTCTTGAAGGTGTTAAAGTGGACCCTAACAAAATTAAAGCTTTGATGGAATGGCCAATTCCAAAAACCTTGAGTACTCTTAGAGGATTATTAAGATTTGGATTATATTAGCATAGGTTTGTCAAGAACTATAGTCAAATTGCAACAACTCTAACAATATCATTAGAAAAAGGGTGTTTTATTACACTCAAGAAGAAACCAAAGATCTTGAAAATATTATGGAGACTATGTGTATATCTCTTATGTTAGCTCTATTTAACTTCACAAAATCATTTCTTTTGAAGTTTGATGCCTCAAGGTAGGTCATTCATCTATATTTAACATAAGAAGGAATTCCTCTTGCCTTTGAAAAAATCGTATTAAAGGAATGAACGTATTCAAACCCATTTATGAAAATGAAAGGTTGGCTATATTTCATGCATTTAATAGGTGGTGCTCTTACCTAACAAGAAGACACTTCAAGGTAAAAATGGGTTATGATAGTTAAAAATACTTCTTGGAACAATAATTATCTTTAAAAAAACAAAAATGGGTTGTCAAGATGGCAGGTTTAATGTGTGGTCAACCAACAAAATAAGGGATAGGTAATTAAGGCATTGGGTTTCCTATAACCATTAGCCCCACAAATTCAATCTTGGGAAGAGGTACCAATGGATTTTATTATAGGTATAGCCAATTCCAAATGAAGGAATGTCATTATGATAATGATATATCAACTCACAAAGTATGTCGCATTTTTCTCTCTTTCTCATCCTTGTAAAAGAAAATACAATAGGCACAACATTCATTGAAATATTTTGAAAGTTACATGGAACCCCGAAGATTATTGTAAGTGATAGACACCAAAATTTTACTTGCAATTTTTTGACCAAATTATATCTTTTTTCTGTCTATGGAATTGGTTCACAACTCCTCTTGTGATGCTCAATCTGGTGGGAAAATTGAGATTGTGAATATATATTTATAATGCTACATTTATTTATTTCTAATTGACCAATAAATACGGGTTCAATTAATTAGCCTTGGAAAAATGGTAGTACAACAAATACTTCTATAATTGATCAAAATGTTGTCATTTATAACACTTTATGGATATCATCCTCCATCCATCAAAATTCATTTGAGATGGAAATTCGAGGTCTAGGTAGTTCAAGACCACATAAAGAACTAACAAGAGATTTCCAATTATTTAAGGGAAATTCCTATAGTAAAAAATATGGTGAAACAAAAAATATATCAAAAACATAGTGGAAGGGAATTCAAAGTGGGGGATTGATTATTGTTTAGGCTACTTCCATAGAAACAAATGTCCCTCAAGAAATCAGAAGAGGATAATAAATTAGTACCCAAGTATTATTGTCTCTATAAGGTGTTATAAAGGATTCAAAATATCGCTTACAAAATTTTAGTTTCCTCCATATTCACTAGTACATCGAATATTCCTTATATCTTTCCTAAAGAAGATAATCAGTGACAATATCCTAGTTAAAACTATCTTGCTAGATATTAATGAATATTGGGAAATCATATTACGATCACAATAAACCTTGAAACAAGAATCGAGAAATTGCAAAGGTGAACAATTATTAACTACTTCATTAAGTGGAATATCCTATTGGTAGAAAAGGAAACATGAGATCATGTTTTATCATGTGGAATCATCCACATATAATTAAATGTTGAGGAAAATCTTGTTTGAAGGGGAGGGGAATGTTAAACCTTAGATATTTAGTTATTAAATTTCCATTATTGTATTATTTCTTTCCTTATTAGTGAACTAGATTCTTTAACTGTAACATTGCCATCCCTCCCACTGGGCAATGCCACTCACACAAATACTGAAATAACCAAAACAAGTACTCAACTTATCTAGAACACATAATTATGTGCATACTAAAACCATAATAACCAAAAAACATAGGATAACACAACAAACACATGCCATTATAATTCATAAATAAGCACATGAAAAGTTTCGAACACTTATCTAGTTAAAATTTACCAGTTGGTTGCGGACCTCGAGCATTTCTCACAAACATATATGATGATGCTCCAATTATCTCAACAGTTGGTCACCCCCAAGATAGGGCCATAACTCCACTCAACATCAACTTCCAGAGCTTGTTACATGTGTTGTACCAAGCATAACAAAGTGAAACTATGAGACTCGACAACCTCCAACTAGTAGGTTGGCATCCCCCATCAGTCCCAATCTTGGCTGCTTAGGGATGTTCCAGAGTCCTATCGATATAGGATTTTTTCCACCCTCACATATCTTCTAGGTACCCTTCCAAGTCCTCACACAACTAAGGTACTAAACCTAACAACCTCCAACTAGCAGGCTCATATCTCCCATCATCCCACATCTCAACTAGCCAAGGAATTTCAAGATTCCCATGTCCCCAAGGCTACCATTTCCCTCAGGGGTCTTCCAAGTACCCTTACAAGATTTTATCCAGCAACTCTTGTCCATCCATTTTTCCTTTCCAATTGAATATGGGACATATTTTTATAGACTTGGTGTCCCATTTACTTCCTATTTTAATATTATACTATAATATTATATTTTATTTTCATATCATGATGCCTTTCTTATGGAGTCTCAACCCCCTCTAATCTATTTTTCGATCAATCCACAACATAATGACAAGTTAGCTAAAATCATGTAATCCATTCTCACTATCCTGATCATCCCATAATGTCGCTATCCTAATTTCCTTGGGACTCTATCTCCAAACTCATAAGTATGTTGGCACACTAGCCTAATACATCATACATATCTAGGCACACAGGCCTTAATGGAACTTAGGTCACTAGCCTAATAATACAAGTTCTCTAACCCAATTACACATGCACAACAACCTCAAAATGCATCAGTGCCTTAGTCCAGAGGCCTATATTTTCTATAAATGCCAAGGAATATAAGCCTTAGTAGAATTCTACCTCACTAGCCTAAGAATTACAGGTACATGTACATTACAATTTTAGGTCCAAGTTAGGGGTGTTACGTTCTGCTATTCCTTATCTATACATTGTCCTTAGTGCATTGTATAGTCAAAATTATAAGAACTATTGCGACATAGTGTCCTCATTCTCATAGTTGGCCTTTGCAGGATCATTATTCATAGGCAATAATGTTGGATTTTATTCAAGTCTTCCTCAATTCCCTATTCCATTCATCCAAAAACACCTTGATGGGCATGAAATTCAACATGATCACCATCATACCTTTAATAGGACATCAAATGAAAATATTTAATACTTGTAACAATTGGTTCATGTATGTCCTTTCCTCTAGAATGGATAGGAATCAATTATATAAAATGTAATTAACAACAATAATAAGTATAAGGTGGCATCCCAACCAATGAACAAACATCTGGCATTTAAGTGCTTAATCAACAAAGAACTACCCTTGCATATAAAATCATTGTAGTTTCGTTGATTTCTAATCTTGCATTCAGGTTACATTAATACTACCAATGTCACCTGCCGAGGGCATTAAATCTTCATTCCTATCAAGAGGTCATTTAGTTTTAACACAGGGAACACATTTATCAATATTTTAAGTAGTTTACACCTCCTTCTTGAACTTTAAGAACACAACAGACTAATTAATCCATACATTCATGATCCATAAACTAGGGACATGTACTCCAAACTAACTCAAATACCAAAGAACTATGTTGAAATGCTAGGAATCCATTTGCAATAGAAACCTTACAAGCTTACGCTTTTTTGTCTAAGCACATGTTTGAGTGAAAGATAATAATCTCTCATAGGATATCTATAAAAAAATTTTGAATTAGAAATTTGGTAGAATGTAACATTCCATAACATTCATATGAAAACCCAATGCTTCTATCTCCTGAACAATAAATTCCACTTGAGCATGATTCTTTGTAACTTCTAGGGCTGGTTAAGTAATAATGTTCTCCACTTTTGTACCAAGTAGTGAAATAATGAGATGAATGAAATTGATATAGAAATATGTATGCACGTTCTGCTCCTTATAAACATGCAGGTTTGCCTGTCATAATTGCTTACTTGTTGCTGAAGTAACCTCTGGAACAAACAAAATTATTCTCTGGATCACTCCTCATGACCAAAAATATATGTTGTTTAGAATTGAATTAGACAAATAATGAGAATGATTATATTTTTCATAAAATCCTTTTATTCACATGCAATTATTAGCCGAAACACCTTTTAAATCAATTACATAACCTCTATTAAGAACCCAGAAAAGTCAAGATTTGTTGTTGGTTCAAAATCAAGGTTGATTGTTGTACCTCCTAGTTTTTAGGGTAACACTAAATAGTTGATAGCTATAACTACAAGCTATAGCACTAAAGCTCATATATAAAGTTGTTTCCCTTAACAAGATGATTTGTTTTGTCAAAAGGAAAAATAAATCTAATTAGTAATCTTAATGACCTATTTAAACAATGTTGAAAAGATAATAGGATACACAACCTTTAAATGAAATTCTTAAATATGGGCTTCATATATATTCCTTTCTAATAGAAATTTGGTAGGGATAACTCTTGTTATGTCCGTAACTCAAAACTCTAGCTATCGAGAAATATTGCACTCTCTTAGAAAATAAGTTTCTCTGAATGAAAATGCCACCAACATTGTACACAATGGCTATCAAACGAAAGAGACACTAACAAACTTGTAAACACCACCAGAAAACATGTATATTCTTGTGGTTGAACAAGAGGCCAATCCTTTAGAAACAATAGTTTCCCACCAACTATAGCACATTATTGTTCCTTAAACTAATGATTTTTAAGGCCCCTTCCATATTCATCCCACACAGTATCTACTTCAAGATTATCATGAACACAGTCCAACCAAACATATTATAAGTGAAAGTAAAGAGTTTCCCCAACAATCCAATAATTTTAACAATTTTTATATGTCATTTCAACTAGTGCTTTTGTTTGCAATTGAGAAGTATCATAACGATCAAGATGATCCATGTAATGTCCATCCAATATCAATCATGTATAGTAAACCATGGTTTGTATGGACTACATATCTATCCTCACGTTTGTCCGCTTCTAAAGGTTTACTAAGAAGGAATACCAAATGTTGCACTTATTGTTGTCATTGATGATAAAAATATGACAGTGATGTCAAAGGGGAAGTATAAGACAAAAAAATATCACTCGTGATACCTAAGAAAGAAACAAGACTCCCTATGACACAATATGATTGATATATCTCTTACAGGGTTTCAGTAACTAAAGTTGAGGGTAATTAAATTTAACTGAGTTTTGATGTACTTATGATATCCCAATAATTTTACAAATAACATGATTGCATAGATTTCATTGATACCTTTCCAACGATATATCCTAGTCAAGAAATCTCCTTATAGATGAGAAGTTAAAACTAGTTGAAAATCAACATTAGTTAGGTTAAATGGAAAGGGTAAACTATAAGGAAAAAACCAATTTATTAAAGGGTTAAACAATGCACATCCCTTGGGCACATCTACCATTGATTTTTTTGATCAACAATGGATTTCTACAAATGTGCATGCCCAATAACCGTGCTAAATAGTGTGCACATTATTTTCAATCACACGTTCAACATCGGTATTGCTAAAATGGATGATGGATGACAACGATAATTTCATGAACTTTAACATATATTCATGAATCAACATAATTATGCCATGTTGGCTACTATCTTTGTGAAACATAGCATGATGTCATTGGCCAACAACTTTAAAATGTGGGATTCATATATAGGATGTGACCTGGAATAAAACAAAACATGGAAGGACACATCAATGGTGATACTAACATAATGACATGGCACCACCAGGGGCTACCATGTGGCAAGTTGATTTGAAAATTTTTAAATTTGTAAAAGCCCTAAATCATGTGACATGTGATACCCCTCACAATCCACCATGTGGCATAAGGACATCATGTTAATTTCATCTTGTAAGATACTTTGGACCCCTAAGGACTTGGTCTCAAAGCATGGTCGCATGAAGAGTTCGTATTAAAAATAAGGGACCAAGGTGGATGACAAACCGAAAGCGACATTAACATGGGCATATTCAATAGTTAGATATGTTCAAAGCCCTACGTTACCTAGACTTAAAATTGGGTATTTTTTCTTAGCTCCTACAAATAGATCCTCTCTATATATAATCACCTTCCTCCCAAACAAATACAAGAATAATTCATCGAATGGTTTGAGTTTGGTGTGAACGATAGTTGAACTATCTAGTTCTAGTTTGAAAATATCTAATTAGGATTATGGTTACATACAGGCTGTGGGCCCAATGATTTAAGCACTTTGATTATAGTGAAATTCGAACTTGGTGGCATTTTATTCTAAATTCGTTTAATTACATGGTTAAATAAAAGCCACAGGTCTAGTGATCCAACATTGGTTACTTTGCAATTGACCTAAGTCGCAATTTAGATTTTAGTTGGAGGTACCCAAAATTCGAGGGTGACAAAAAATGGGTTATAGTTACATCTAACTTACGTGTCAATTATGGTTCTAGTTGTTGAGGTTAAGAGCCCAACAACATTGGTTGTAGTTGGAATTGATTTGAGTCTAGGTCGTTATTGTGGTTGGAAAAATGCATTAAACACTTTGGTTGTAGGCAGGTCAATGAACATCGATCCAACAAACATTGGTTGGGTTGTGCACCCAATCCATATGGGGATTTTTGGTTTATAGATGAATAATGGTGCACATACCCCAGAGTCTATGAAGTGCATCATGATTGGTATGCAACTTTGTTGAGAACCTCGTGGTCACAAGTTCAATCCTCATCGGTGAACGTCTTAGGTTATTTTATATTTTGTATAGATTACCACTTTGTCACATAGTTTTCATTATTTGGTGGTTGGTGTTGGAATATGAAATTCTATTGAAGATCACCCATAAAAAGTATGTTTGTAGAATATTTAAGCTTTATATAGTTATAATTGGTTATTTTGTTTTTTTGGGTTGAATATTAGTCCAAATTTGATTATGAAAGATGTTGGACAATCAAGAATATAGGACGAATGTAAATAGGGATGTATGATGCTATTTTAAATCTTATTTAATGACCATAATCACTTTTTTCTATTCAAGGGTCTATGAGCATGTAGAAAGTTTTTTTGGATACATAGTAAAAAAAAGATACAAAAGGGTTTGAGCAACTGAAATGATGAACTTGTTGGAACAAAGCATGGGAAATACTACTAAAAGGTTTTGTTGAGAGTAGTGGTTGTAGTGATGGTTCTTATAGGATTACAATTATGGTGGAAATTATAGTGCTTATAGGTTTACAATGATGGTGGTAGTGACAATAGATACAGGTTGAGATAAGGGTAGGAGTTATGACATTGATAATAGATTGCAAAGTGTGACATTAGTTATAATTCAATAATATATGGTGAAAGTGAATCTAGTTTTAAAATAAAATGAAATATAGGTTCAGAAGGAATTTGAATAAGGAGGTTGGTGCCCCCAGTAGGTTGGAGCCTTGATTAGGTTGAATCCTAGAGCAATTTGAAGCAAACTAATCATCGATCTTGGAGCCTCAATCAGGTTGTAGGCTATAGTGACTAGTTGCTTGCATATTTCAAGGTTGGTGCCTTACTCAGGTTGTAGCTTGCCACAAGTGGCAACTTGGATATCTTGGGGGTAGCTGCCTCTAGTAGGTTGGAGCTTTAACTTCATGTAAATGAATTGAAGATAAATTAGAAGAAGATTAGTGTTTTTCTCTTGTATGGGGTTCGACAGAAAAAATTATGTCTCTTTGTGATGTGATGGTTTATTTATTTGTTAATTGTTGTTTATATGTTTTTAATAATATGGTGCATTTTCTATAATCAATGATATATCAATGGATCATTGTGATATCAATGTATGATTGAGAAAGGTTATGAAATTATAAATTGACCTCATAGTGATTGACCCCCATCTCAATGGTTACCTTTGGGCTAACAAGTGGTATCAAAAGTAGGATCATTTAGGAACAACTAACAACTAGACTTTTGAAGATCAAGGAGAGATGGTAAAAAACAGAGTAGGGAAGCTCCCAATGTTTGATGGATCCAATTATGGATTTTGGAAGGTAATGATGGAACATATCCCATCTCTTTGGGAGAATAAGTTTGGGAAATTGTGAACACCAAATATAAAGTCCCTAATTTTGTTCTAACAAATGCAATAGAGAAGGTAGTTTACACATATAATGCACAAGATGAGCATGCTATCTTAAGTGGTTTGGAAAATTATAAATTCATCAAATTAATGGTGTAAGTAATCTAATGAGGTATGTAATAAGCTCCAAACTTATTACTATGGGGATTGTAAATTTAAAGAAATTAGATTACAAGCTCTCAAAGGTCAATTCGAAAGTTTGAATATGGAAGAAGATGAGGACATAACCTCATATTTCCTTCAAGTAGACAATATATTCAACTCCATTTCATGTCTTGGTAAAGAAGTATTGGACAGCTATGTTGTTCAAAAAGCATTTAGATCACTTCCATCAAGATTCAACCCTAAAGTGTAAGCCCTTGAGGAAATAGCAAAAGTAGACAAGATGTCCATATATCAAACTCATGCCAACTCTCTCTGCATGTGAGCTAAGAATCGAGCAAGAAAATTCAAAATTCAAGGAAGTAGCTTTAAAGGAAGAAAAATAAGAAAAAAAGAAAAAATATTAACAGACTTCAACTCTAATGAAGAAGAATCCAATTTTTTTCAATAGATCAAGAGAGGAACCGATAAGTTCAAAGGTAAGATTCCTTTGAATTTTTTTAAATCTGGAAGAATTAGTTATTGCGAAAGTAAATGTCCTTATTCTAAGATGAATGAAAGTGATGACACTACAATGGAAATGGTCATTGGTTAGTCATGCCTATTGGTGATGGTCCTTAAAAAAGTGTTGTTGTAAGTGCATATAGTGATGATCCTCTAAGGTTTGTCACCAAAGCAATTTTCAGTGACACTTTTTGTGAGGGTTGTTAAAAGCCCATCATTAATTCTCTCTTTGGTGAAACGTCTAGGGACGATCTTTTATTAACCCTCACCCATTCTCTTTTTTGGTTACTTTTCGTGATGGTGAAAAATTGTTCGCCATCGTTGATCATTCCAATGAGTTTTTGATGATGCAATGTGCATGTTACTGTATTTTTTTCCAAAGATAACGATTAAAGACCATTGTTGTGGAGTCATTTTCATTATGTGTCTAATGCCATAGTGGTTAGAGTTAGTCAACTTTTTAAGAAGTAATTAATGTGTATAATTTCCCTCAAGTAATGAGAATATCGTTTTCCTATGAGTCAATACGTTATTAATCTTTGTTAGATTTATTATCTAACAAATTCCCTTTAGATAAAGTTCCACTAGTGTGTGTAGGAACTATATTATTTAATACATAATCAATATTTGTCAATTCTATTAATGAGAGATACCTAACATTCCTCTACACTCTTGAAACACCTTAACATGCTTTCGCACACACTAACATTCCTTGGCACCTCGCATGTCTTGGAACATCCTTATACCTAGAACATCCTTGCATGACTAGGACACCCAAGCACATGTTGGCAGGGCCTAGCATACCATAAAACTCTCCTAGCATGTGTTGGCATGCCCTGTAGTCCCTACCATGCCCTGGAACACTTTAGCATGCATTAACATACATTAGAACTTGCCACACATTGGCACTTGGCACACATTGGCACTTGGAATGTATTTGAAGCTATTATTAGTGTGCCTAGCATGCCCCTTTAGAAGAAGATAAAGTCTTGGATTATTAACCCTCTTACATGTTCATTTCCTTTCATTTTAGCTTGGTTCTTGCTTTTGTTTCCTTGGAACTCCTTGACACATATTGGCATACCATAACACCCTGCACATCCTAGCATGCCTTAGCATCTGGCATGTCTTGGCATGCCTTGGAACTATTTGGCACATTTTAACACACACTGGAACTCCCTAGAACACTCTAGAGCTTCTTGACATGCCCTGAGAATCCCTAGCATGCCTTACCAATGCTTAATACAAATTATCACTCCCTCCTTGGCATGTTAACTAACACTCATTGCCACTCCATGACACACCCTCATATTCATTCACATCCATGAATTTTGACCTAGTTCTCCCTTATGTTTCCCTATTACTCCCTAACACTCCTAAACATGCATTAGCACTTTGGCACACCTTAACACTCTTCGACATGCCTTGCCACTTCATTCCATGTGCATCATTCCCTAACACATTGGAACTTGGCACGTGTTGGTGGATGATAAGTCTTAGCATGTTTAGAATTCTTTGAGATGCCTTGGTATGCTTTGGCATGGTTTAATATTAAATTTATTTATGATCAATTATTGGAAAGTAGATAAGAAGTAACAAAGGAGGATTTAGCATTTAGAATACACTAACACTTGGCACTTGGCACCTATTGGAACCTAGTGTTGGTGTGCCTAGCATGCCCCTCTTGGAAAAGGTAAATTGATGACTTATTAATGCTCTTATGTGTTTATTTCCTTGTACTGTAACTTGTTTTAACTTTTTTTTTCATTGAAATTCCTTGGCACATATTGTCACACCATTGCACATCTTGGAATTCGTTAACACTTGACACATATTAACATATTTGACATGCCTTCGAAGTATCTGGCACATGTTAGCATTCCCTAGTACAAAAATGTAAACATTGAAACAGGAACTAAAAACTCAAAATGGGAACTCTAGCCATAAAACCCCCCAAAAAATGAAAAATAGTGCTAAAAATTAAAAGTGTGTATACTGGAACAACTTTTTTTTAGGGTCAATTTTCAACATTTTAAAAAAATGGCAGTAAAACTGAATTTTTTGCGTGCAAAAAACAATTATTTTTGAGGAAAAAAACACACTAATGTTTTTGGTAAAATAACATTTTTCTTTCCTAGGTATAATATCAACATTTTTTAGTAATGACAATAAAGATAAAATATGGGATCTCGAAGACATTAAAATTCTATTAGTTTTCATCCATGCTAAACATATAATAACATGGCACTAAATATCACTAAAATTCTAATTGTTTCAACCATAACATTTTCTTTTTTCTACGTTAAGACTAACCTAAGTACCCACGGGGGATTTGAACCGGTGACCTATCGCAAGGAGTGCCTTAACAGCGCACCCATTCACCGTCAATCCAAAGCCTTGTGAGCGTTTCAACCATAACATTAAAGATAAGAATAAAATTGGAAAATTTTCAACCATAAAATTATAAAACCATGACATTATGAACAAATTACACGACTAAATTAATCAAAATGTCATTACTTGTAGATTGAATGAAACATAAATTATATCTCTAAGTTATTGTTGCATTGTAGATATTCTAAACAACAAAAATCATCATAATTAAAAACATATAATCCAACAAACATAAACATGAATCATAACTTCATTTAACACCATATTGAAATCAAAATTTTTATTTCAAGATACGATGCAAACATTAGCCATATAAACTATCTTAGACAATTACGTAAAATCACTCATATTTTCTGGCAGCATCAGAATTCACATCTTTAGAAGAATGAATGGATGTAGATGAAGATGATCCATATTATTCTCTTTCATCTACTAGTGCCCCATCTGAGTCCGCATGCATGTCCACCATTTCAAGTTTCAAAATTATTATGGATCTATGACTAGTTTCAGCAGATTCCCATCTCAACATTGTTCCTTCTGGTAACAACCTCTTCATAATCTATATCATCTTGAAGCAAAGAATTCCTCTCTTTGTTAAATTGAAGTCATAAACAAGTATGTCAACATCCTCCAATTTTAAGAGGTCTGAGCGGCGATGATTTATATTTGTACCCTTTCTTTTTCTCTTCACACCAATTTTTTATCAACTACCATATTTGGATTATACAAACCATTGAATGGGCATGTATTTGTGGCATACCATTGTACTTCAACACCTGCAACATCTTCATTTTCTGTAATGACTTTTATAACCTTAGCAACTAGCCATTGGGATCTCAATCTGCCAGCACTTCGATCATGCAACCCTCCTTAATATCTTGTAATGAACCCCTGTAAAGGTCGTCCATGGCTTCACGTTGTGTGCAAGATCTTCTATAACCAATATACATTTCTCTTTCCTCTACTTGTGAATAATTAATAAAGCTTGATATTGTTGTTGTTCAATAATTTTTCTTTCCTCATGTTCATTTAACACATTTTGTGGCCAAATAAATGGATTTTTCTAAGTTATATCTGCATTTGTTGTTCTTGAAATGATACCACTTTGATTAGTGAAAAAATACTCTGGCCAAACTGAATCAGCAATATCAAAGTACTCATATGTATATCTAATACATTTTTTAATTTCTTCTAGGCAATCAAAATAATTTATATCTATACTCTGCCTACATGCATTATGAACTTCAACAACTAACTGTAACAACAATATATTTGACACAAATATTGGATGATCTAGAATGAACTTAAAAAATGCTAACCTGATGATGATGCCCATTCTGCAACAATTGAATACTTCTTGCCCCATATTAGTGTTTTCCCATCAGTTTTTTTGATACGAAATCGATTTTGGAAGCTAATTTCATTAAGTTGTTCAATTAATTTCTCCTCACCATGTGATCCCATAATAAACCTCCACATGTCAATAGTTTTTTCCAACACATCAAAAATAGGCTCTGGCATGTATGATTTCTTAATACATTCAATGTGACTGAAAAATGATTGAACATCTAATCAACATGGTCATGAGTGTTCCCAACAATAAGGAAACCAACCTTTACCTTCTGAAAAATTCTCAATTAAACAAGCATGTAGAGATATCAAAAACCAATATCATTTTTCTTTTCACGACAAGTGTTTTCCAATTGTAGATAAAAAACTTCAAGAAGATTACCAAACCAATGAGAAAGCACATAATGAATTATGGTTATGGTCATATTTGTATCATTATGAATATTTGGAGCTGTGAAGTATACCCTTGGAAACATTTTCCCATTGGACACCATACAACTGACCAAGTGATACTGAATAAAAGTTTCCTCTTGTAATTTTTTGGGTGTGCAAACAAAATGTGGTAGAAGTGTTTTCTTCTGGTCCATACCATCAATTATCATACCCAAATATTTATTTGGATTAGCATAACACTTCTTTCAATGCTTGTACAACTTTTTCCTTTTACTTGTTTGCTTTTCGTGATGCTCTTGAAGTGCCTTGACAATGTAATCTACACAATTGTTGAGGGCCCCGAAAATTGGGTCAACAATAAGGGGGATACCCGCCCCGTCCGAAGCTTGGTTGGCAGCTCCTTATCCGTTTGGTATAGCGGGTTCGACTGGGGATCTGAGACCAGTTTCCCAATTCAGTGTATGTGTGTGTGTGAAAGAAGGGTGTTTCTGTTTGGACTGGAATACTTCTATCTAATCTAATGCTATGCCATGTATTCTAATAAACAGAAAAACATCAAAAATTATGCTAACCCAGGGTGTGATCTTTCTTCTATGCAATCTACAAAGATTTCATACAATAACTGGTAATAAAGATCATTCAACTATCATAAGAAAAGAATTCGATAAAAATGAGCTACTTCGTATAATAAGTTAGATGAAACAACTGTGAAAACTTATCGCATAAATGAGCTATTCATACACTAAACATAAACAAATAGTTATCACCATACAAAAGTTCCAAATGATAACTCAGACATTCATGCTGTAACATATAAATAACTGAAAACTGAATATCGCTTTAACGCATAAGCAGAAATGGTTAAGAGATAAAAGTACCTTTTATAACTAGTCCTACTCATGAGCTTCAAGCAATGATTGATTTATTTCTCTTTGATTCAACATCTACTAAGAGTATAGAAGTGCAACATCAATAGCAGATATCAAATGCAAATATCAAATAAACCCTGTTCCATTCATTCACCAAAACCTCCTCTGAGGGTGCAAAAGTGCATGTTCTGAGGACAAATTTTTGATAAATTTCTGGACCCTTCTCTAAATGCACGAGAAGGGTTTAAATACTACTAACTAAATAACTTATTTATAGAATTTGAGGATTCGGTTTAAATGACTGTCCTCTTTCTAAGCAAAACTATTCTAAAATTAAATCTACTAACTATTTCTAAATCTACTCCTTAATGTCACAAGCATTCAGTATTTTTCTGAGTAGAGTCAGCTGACTATCTTTTGCCTTTGGTTGAGTTAAGCAAACAGAAACGGAAAGAGATGGCATTATCTTCTCAGTAAAATTCATGATGCGCTTGAGAATCACCCAATGAATATGTAGCATTATCATGTATGCCTGGTAAAAATCACATTTCAACTTGGTTAACTTTCGGATAGCTTCTGTTTCCAATTTGCTTCTATTGTTGATTTCTTTGCAGTTTTCGGGACTCGTAGGTGACTAAGCAACTAGGGACCTTCATTTAAAAAAAAAATTACTTAGCGATGCGCGATTAGCGCTAAGTGCTAATCGCGCATCGGAAAATGCCTCTGTTTCTTGATCTGGGCTTCCCTGATGCGGTTTTTGCCTCTTGCGCCTTTTTGTCTCATTCGGTATAAAACCCAGAATTTGTAAAAATAGTATTTATGTGAGCTCTTGACCCTGAGAATTAAACTGTTTGTTTCTAGTATCAACGTCTTTCAGTATCCATTCAACCATGACTATACATGAGAAATCTGTGATAAATGCCTCCGAAGAGTTCTGTGGCTCTTTTTCTTCCTTGAGCGGATTAAGTATGCCTTCTGAAATGTACATTGGAGTGCTGTCTTCCCTCTTCGTTGTTTTCTGCATAATGCCCTGTGTAATCTCTCGTCCTTCTTTCCTGCAGTTCACATTGAGGTAGAAGTAATGATAAAGGACTAATAATAGGAAAACTTTTAAATGTCGAAGATATACAAGACATGCCACCTTACGTGAGTTATTTTTTTTCAAAAAACACAACACCCTATTTCATTAACAACTGGCAATAACCCATTAATTCACATTTAAAACATATGACCAACTCTTGGTTAAAGAGTTTTTTCGAACAATGAGCCAAAACCAACTGCGATGGAAGATTCCCACGTTTTTGCTTTGCGATGTCGCAGATCGCAGTATCACAATGTCGCAGATCACAGTATCGCAATGTCGGAATGTCGCAATATCGCAATATCATCGTGTTGTTTCTATCGCAGATCGCAGTATTGCGGTATCGCAATATCGTAATATCACAGATCGTTATAATTCTTGTGTAATTCTTGTGATATTTGTTGTGTGCGATATGCGATATCGCATATCGACGATGTTTTAATTTTTTTTAATGAGAGTGCTTGTCTTCAGCATATGCGATGCAATGAAGTTTTACGCTTCACAATATCGCTTTTTATCATTTTAACTCTTTGAAAGGTGTATCCTATCATCTTTTGAGAGATGCGATATCCTTTTAGGACTAAATTTAATTTTCTTCATTATGAAACTTAGGTTTTCTATATTTTTCAAGGTATTTTCCTAAGTCCATGATGTTGTAGATTTCATCTAAAAAGAAAATGTAACATTAACTAATTTTTTTGAGGGTCCCCACTTATTTAGTATTAGCAATAATACTTCATAAGGAGGGGGGTTTTTGATGGCCACAACAATTGGCTATTCACTTGGAAGAACCAGTTATCTTTGTGTTTCTATTAAACCTTTTCAGCTTCCAAAATAGTAAATTTTTCAGAAAATTAAACTTTATTATGGAAAGATAAAGTACATTATACTCTAACTTGTCGATGACATTTTGCTTCAGCTATTTTCAACTTTGATTATTTGTTGCCTCAAGTTAGTCCTTGCATTTACATCAGTCATTACTTGGTCTGTAAAGATAAAACGAAGTCTTCTTTGGAAACCAGTTTTAAAATATACTCATTTGTCGTAGGTAGAGCCTCTGCTACCAACAAGCGGTCATAGCCTCGACAAGGTTACCTTTTACCAAGCAATGATCCTGTATCCTACTAGAAAAAATCTACAATTCTCAAAGAAGAATCCATATCTACACTTATTTATTTTTCTTTTTATTCTTAAAGAACAATGTCTTGGTTTGGTGGCCAATTTATGACACAGTCATTCACTTGATTTATAACTTTGCTGAAGAAGCTGGCTCGTGATGAGACCCCTTGCCTCTTGATTGTAACAATCTTGAGTCATTGCCCTGTTATGATATGCAGTATTTGGCAAAGTCAACAGGTTATAATATCTATGATTATGATAATCCGGCTCGTGATGAGACCTCTCATTCTTCAAGATAAAGTGTATCCTTGGATTGTTCCTCTGAAAGTTGTGATTTCCTTAGCAGGGAGGAAATCATTGTCTTCTTTAGATAGCTATGGACGACAATGATAGAGTTTTTGGAAGTAACTGTTCTACAGAGAATCCTTATTTTGTTATTGATACCTTTCATTGTGCTGATATAAAACAATTTCTTCACTAAAGGTTTATATTCATCAAACTTTTATGAAGTTGAAACTAGTGTCATATCTAGGCTAGAGTCTTTAACTGTATCTTTCAATAATAAAGATCATTTTTCCAAAAGATTTGCTATTTATACAAGCGAAAAAAAAATCAAAGTCTGAAAGAGATTTGGTATCTTTTTCGTAAATGCCTAATGTAACCATTTACAACTGGTTTTATTCTAAAAAAGAGAAAAACCATTACTCTATGAAACAGAAGAATAATCTTCTATGATAAATATTTTTTAAGAGTTTGTCCATTGACAGGCAAAGAATCTCTTTTACCTGTTAAATCCTTTAACACAAATGTCGATGGACCTACGACTTCTACAATTTGAAAAGGATCAAGCCATAGTCTTTGAAATTTTGTATGTTTACCCTTTTCTTCATGTGCCTTGTCCCATTTTAAAACCAAATCTCCCACCTGAAATTCTTTTCTGGTCATTATATTTGAATCAAAAGTGGATTTTACTAGCGCTTGATGATGAGCATGCATTTTCTTAGCTTGTTCTCACTGTTCTTCTAATTTGATTATTTCCATTTGCCTTAAGTGTAATGAGGAAGTTGGTACTTCATCAATGTATTGAACTAGAGACATAGAAGGAATTGCTAGATGAGTTGGAAGAACAACTTCTCTCCCATAAACTAAATTAAAGGGAGAAGTGTTGATGGAAGCTTTGTTCATTATTCGGTCTACCCATAAAGCGTATTTTAAGGATTTATGCCAATTTTTCTGATTTTGGTCTACTGTTCTTTTGATAATTCTGATTAGTTTTTTGTTTGTAGACTCAGCTAATCCATTGCCTTGTGGATAATAATTGGCCGAATATTTAAGTTTGAATCCTCTTTTAAGTGCAAATTCAATCATTGCATTTCCAGAAAATTATGATTCATTATCAAACATTAAAGTGGAAGGTAGTCCAAACCTGGTGATTATAGATTGATCTATGAACTCAATGATATTTTCAGCATTAGCCATCTTGAGTGGAACTGCTTCTACCCACTTAGTAAAATAATCTGTTGCTGTAAGGATATATCTATGCTGCTTGGAAGAGTGAGGAACGATCTCACCTATTATGTCCAATCCCCACTGACTGAAGGGTTGGTCGATATTAACTGGTTGTAGTGGTAAGGATGGCTTCTTCTATCTTCCAACAGTAGTTTGGCAAATTTGACATTTCCTCACATAAATGTGCGAGTCTTTAAATAACGTGGGCCAGTAATATCCTGCGCGCAAGATTTTATGTACAGTAGCGTCTCCAGTATAGTGTCCGCCTGCTGGTCCGTCATGGAGTTCCTGCAAGACTTTATCAGCTTCAGATTTCTCAAGACATCTAAGAAGAACATAATCGTAATTCATTCTAAAAAGAATATCATTTATTAGCTGATATTGTTTGGCTTTTAATCTTAGAGCTCTTTTCTTTGTGTAATCGAGGTATGAGGGAGCATATCTATTTTTAAGGTAATAAATAATATCAACATATAATGACTGCTCATCGTTTAGGCTTACCTCGCATAATTGTACCTCTACAGATGGGATTTCAGAAATTTGCGACGCTCCAGCCAACATCTTGCAAAAGTCTTGACCTCTTACAATGTTTGTTGGTTTAATTTCTATGTCATATTCTTGTAAGGAAGTTACCCAATTGGCCCTCTTCTCACCCACATCCTTTTGTACCAGAAGATTTCTTACCGCTAGAAACGATACTATAATTTTGGTGTGGGTTTTGAGTAGAAAAGGTTTGAAATATTTGATCGCTTTGAAAACAGCATAAGCCTATTTCTCTATGTCTGAGTAATTTAATTCAACACCTTGCAAATTTGAATTAAAAAACACAATTGGTGCTTCCGCCTTTTCTTGACTCGTTTGTTTGAGTATCGCGGCATATGACTTATCTGAGGCAAATGTGTATAAGATAAAAGGCTCTAAAAAATTCGGAGTAGCTGGAGATGGAGCATTAATGATAGCCTGTTTGATCAGGTTAAACGCTTCATGTTCATCTTGTCCCCATTTAAAAATAGAGTTCTTTTTTATCATAGTTTGTAAAGGAGATACAATTCGTGAAAAATTTGGAACAAATCTCTTTACAAATTTGATTTTACCAAGGAAGGATTGCATGGATTTTTTGTTATGAGGTAGGGATATTTTAGAAATTTCTTTGATTCTATCAGAGTCGATGTGAATACTAGATTTTGACACTATGAATCCTAGAAGTTTCCCTTCACTTAATGCGAAAAACGATTTCTTTGGGTTAAGTGAAATTGCGTACCTTAAACATCGTTGGAAGATTTTCTTTAAGTCTTTGAGATGGTCACCTCGTTTCTTGGAGTACACGGTTATATCATCCAAATATATTACTATTGCCTTATTGACTAAACCTTTAAATTCAATTTCCATGGCTCTCTGGAATGTAGCACCAGCATTAATCAAACCAAATGGCATCTTGCGATATCCATATGTGCCCCATTTAGTTCTGAAAATGGTCTTCAATTGATCATCAGGATTTACTAGCACTTGATTGTATCCTGAAAATCCATCCAAGAAAGACATTAATTCTGAGCCTGCCACTTCCTGCAATATCTGCTCCATAGGTGGTAAGGGAAAGTTGTCCTTTTGACAGGCTTTGTTGAGATTGCGAAAGTCAATACAAATCCTAATATCTCCATTTTTCTTTCTAACAGG
>APFE031660623.1:52043-79059 GCA_000404065.3 Pinus taeda
CAGAGAAAGGATGGCGACCTCAACAATGCTAACAGCCAAGTCTGGAGTCATCTGGAAGGTTGGCTGTTAGAACAAACTCGCCTAAACAGGATCAGCGCGGGTGAAAAACTGGGCTAGCGCGCTGGCATCACAAATCAATTATAGAAGAGGTCTGGTCAGCGCACAGTGATACAAGCGGAGGGCGCGCTGTCCGTGAAATTGGACCAGTGCGGAAAACACGTGTGCTTCCGCACTGGCAGCACAGTAGTTACATTATCCTCTGCCAATCAGCGCGGTTATTTAATAAACAGATGCGATGATTCAATTAACTTAGGCAAAGAGGTTTTTTAGCCATTTCAGAGAGCACAGGCAAGGTGAATGTGACTGTATAGCAAAGTAGGGAGACTGACATGATGGCAGTGACATTTTACTGTGTAACAAGCACCTTGCAAATTTGAACTAAAAAAAGCAATTGGTGCTTCCGCCTTTTCTTGATTCGTTTGAGTGAGTATCGCAGCATATGACTTCTCTGACGCAAATGTGTATAAAATAAAAGGCTATGAAAAATTCGGAGTTGCTAAAGATGGAGCATTAATAATAGCCTGTTTGATCAGGTTAAACGCTTCATGTTCATCTTGGCCCCATTTAAAAATAGAGTTCTTTTTTATCATAGTTTGTAAAGGAGATACGATTCGTGAAAAATCTGGAACAAATCTCTTTATGAAATTGATTTGACCAAGGAAGGATTGCATGGCTTTTTTGTGATGAGGTAGGGATATTTCAGAAATTTCTTTGATTCTGTCAAAGTCGATGTGAATACCAGATTTTGACACTATGAATCCTAGAAGTTTCCCTTCACTTAATGTGAAAAAAGATTTCTTTGGGTTAAGTGAAATTCCGTACCTTAAACATCGTTCGAAGATTTGCTTTAAGTCTTTGAGATGGTCGCCTTGTTTCTTGGAGTACACAGTTATATCATCCAAATAAATTACTACAGATTTATTGAATAAACCTTTAAATGCAATGTCCATGGCTCTCTGGAATGTGGCACCATCATTAATTAAACCAAATGGCATCTTTCGATATGCATATGTGCCCCATTTATTTCTGAATGTGGTCTTCAATTGATCATCAAGATTTACCAGAACTTGATTATATCTTGAAAATCCATCCAAGAAAGACATTAATTCTGAGCCTGCCACTGCCTGCAATATCTGCTCCATAGGTGGTAAGGGAAAATTGTCCTTTTGACAGGCTTTGTTGAGATTGCGAAAGTCAATACAAATCCTAATATCTCTGTTTTTCTTTCTAACAGGCACCATATTGGAGACCCATTTAGAATGTCTGACGGGAAAAATTATCTTGGCTTTCAACAACTTATTGAGTTCGGTTTTTATCTGATTTTCTAAGTTGGGATGAATCTTTCTCAATTTTTGTTGGACAAGTTTTTCGTTATCGATCATCGGAATAGTATGTTGGATGATAGAGGTGTCGTATGTTTTAAGTTCATCATAATTCCAAGCAAAAATGTTTTTGTATTGTCTCAAAAGACGAATATATGCTAGTTTTTCTTCGGGGGCTAGGCCAAGGCCTAGATTTATGTTTTGGGGTTTGGCATCGGTTCCTAGTTTTACCAATTCGTAATTCAAGGTCAAACTTTGGAGCTTTGAATTGGTGGACCTTTTAAACCGGTCTTTTAAATCGTACAGGTCTTCTAACTTGAACACTGATTTAGGTATAGCATTGTGAGTGCTATCTTGCCGTAATTGCTGATCATGTTGATCTTGGTCAATTATTTGGTTGGAGTAGGATCCTTCAGAAGTAAGGAAATTTGTGATATCATGATCGTCGTTGAATATTCTCCAATTTGTGATGTTGTTAGGAATAGAAGGTCTAAAGATTAATTCTATTGAAAATCTATCTGGACTAAAATCTTCATAAGGAATGAGCTTAGAAGCTATGTTAGCTAAAAGGTCAGTGCTTGCATTCTGGAGTCTGGGAATTGATGAAATATTGAATGTTGTAAAATGATTAGTTAGGTCTTGAACTAGAGATTGATAGTGTTTTAAACGACCTGACAGGCAATGTATAGTATTCCATACCTGTATGACTACAGTTTTAGAGTCTCCGAAGACTTGGAGATACTTTATGTTTAGCCCGATTGCTTTGTGCAGCCCTTGAACTAAAGCTTCAAATTTTGTTGTATTGTTGGTACAATCAAATTCGAGCTTGCATGTTAACATGATTTTGTCTCCTTCTGGACTAATTAGCACACATCCTGCTCCTGATCCTTCGTTGGATTTAGAACCATCAAAAAATAATTTCCAAAACAGAGATTTATTTATAGGTTGATCTAAAAAATTGATACATTTTGAACTATCCATTTGAGAAATTTTTTTGACTTGGGACAAAACAGAATGTTCTAAATATGGGGATGTATGAGCATTAAAATTGCTGAGAAAAGAATCTACTGAATAATTGCCAATTATGCTATTGTTATATGCTACTGGTTCATTTTCCCCTTCTAACTCTGTTACTATGTACTTTTGATGCAATTCTCGTTCAACTTTTATTTGATTTGGCTTACCATTGTAAGGTAGCCACATATGCGACTAGTCAGTTGAGAAGTATCCATGCAATTTTTTTCACCAATCCCTGCTAAGAATTAAGCCATAAAACGCAGGGATATCAGCTACTAAAATATCAATTACTTGACATACCTTCAGGTTGGATGACAGCCTTATGGTTACTTTATTTACTTCGCCGATGACTTTGACCTGAGACTGATCCAATTGAGTGATGCGAACAACAAATTTCTATGGTTGAATGTTTAATTTAGTGCATATGGACTTCGGTAGAATATTCGATGAAGCACCTGAATCCACTAAACAATTATGTACATTTTTGTTAAAAATTTCATAAGTAAGGAGAAAAGGGGGAGTATGAGATCTTGATCTACCTCCAATTAAGGCGATGTCATTTGGATCAATGCTGTTAGTCGTATTACTTGGAGGTCTTCCCATGTTCTCAGAAGCTTGAGAAATTACAACGGCAGGCAAAGGTGCAACTAGCACAACATGTAATTCTTTCATCATTATCTTTTGTTGATGCTTTAGCTTGCTCAATTCATATAGAGTGATATTTTCCCTAGTCTTTTTCATGTCGTCTATGATATTGTACTCCATTTCATCCGAAATGATGAGTGTTTTAGATGGAGTAGGTGAATCTGTTTGGACTGGGCTAGTTTGAGTAGCTTTAGATGTCGTTTTCTTTATTGCGACTTTATCCTTTGTTGCAGAGCTTGTGCTCTTTGGTTTTGGGGTAGTTTGGGGAGGATCAAGCTGGTTTCTACTTCGTGTGTTAACTGGGAATACTTCTTTATCTTCCTCTTATGGGAGGATGAAATCCCACATTCCTTGTAATTCTACTACTTCTTCATCATCGGTTCGCCCTTCAGTGGCGATTTCCTCTTCCTCTTCCTCGGATTCAACATTTGTTATAGCATTGGGCAGCTTTGAATCCATTGACATGCCTCTCTTAAAAGCTCTGTAGGGATTTTTTGAAGAAGTTTCTGCTACTTGATTCTTTATGTCAACCATTTCATTAGACATGGTCTTAAGAACTTTTTGCAATCCCTCCAAATCGAATGGATCTTTTGCTTGTTTTTTCTTGGAATCTTCTTTGAAGGTGACCTTCTTACACTTCCAGTCTTCTAACGAGGATTTCTTCTCTAAGGCTATTATTCGTTTCTCTACTGCTATGGCTTCTTTCATGTTTTCAGCAAGAGTTGTTTTGTTAGCCCTGTCCACGAAGATTGCTATGTTTGATGGTAATGCAGTGATATACCATTCACATCGCACTTCGTTGCTGGGCTGGGAAGTAGTAGGAATTTTGTTTAGAATCTTATTGAAACGTAGATTGAAATCTTTGATTGGTTCTCTAGATTCTTCCCTAAGATTGGATAAGTCGTTGATTAATGTTGTCGTAGACTTGTCGTCACCAAATTTGGTTAGAAATTGGTCTTGGAAGATGTCCCAACTGGTAATAGATCCAGAGGGTAATGAAAAGTACCAGGATCTGGTTGTTCCTTGTAGGGTATAAGGAAACAGTCGAACAACAACATCTTCATTAGTAACCCCATTAAGGTTGATGGATAGCATAAAGTTGTTTCTGTGCTCTTCTGCTAGCATGCATGTCTCAGGATTGAACTTGGGCAGCCATTTCTCAGGATGGGCCGGTATTTGACTCAAAGGTGCAGGCATTAAGACTGCCCCAGGATTGTTCCATGGAGACTGGGCCATTGTTGAACTGCTAACAGGGGGATACGCAGAAAATGATCCCTGTGATTGAGAAGATGTGGTGACTATAATCGCAGATGATTGAGGAGGAGTTGAAGGGATTCCACTAGGTGGATTGATAATGGTCTGGGGTGGTGGAGTAGATGGTTGACTTTGAGGTGGAGAAGTTGAGATGGAAGATGTTGATGAAATATTCTCGTTGTCGGACCCTTTAGGTGACTTCCTTGCTCTCTTCCTTTTAGGAAGAGGTAGTTCGGTTGGCCGAATACCGAACTTTTCACTCTTAAGTCTGGTCAGGGGATGAGCAGGGTTATACTGCGAAGTAACACTGCCCTGAGATTTATCAGATCTTTGAGGGGAAATGGAAAATCACTGAAGTTTATGAATCAGAGATTCGACTTCAGGAGGTACAATTACAGATTGATCTGAAATGTCAGGATTTGTACCAACGGATGATGTTCTAGCGACTTCTAACTCTGGATTTAAATGTAATGGAGAAGTCGGAGGAGATGGTGAGGGTGAATTACTCTCAGAATGGTATTTTGATTTGGATTTACTTGCCATTCATAGTTCATGCCCTCCTTCTAGCACCAAATATGTTGAGGGCCCCGAAAATCGGGTCGACAACAAGGGGGATACCCGCCCGGTCCGGACCTTGGTTGGCAGCTCCTTATCCATTTGGTATAGTGGGTCCGAATGGGGATCTGGGACCAGTTTCCCAATTCAATGTATGTGTGTGTGTGAAAGAAGGGTGTTTCTGTTCAGACTGGAATACTTCTATCTAATCTAATGCTATGTTATGTATTCTAAAAAACAGAAAAACATCAAAATTTATGCTAACCTGGGGTGTGATCTTTCTTCTATACGATCTACAAATATTTCATACAATATCTGGTAATAAATATCATTAAGCTATCATAAGAAAAGAATTCGATAAAAATGAGCTACTTTGTATAAGAAGTTAGACGAAACAACTGTTAAAACTTATCGCATAAATGAGATATTCATACACTAAACATAAACAAATAGTTATCACCGTACAAAAGTGCCAAATGATAACTCAGGCATTCATGCTGTAACATATAAATAACTGAAAACTGAATATCGCTTTAACGCATAAGCAGAAATGGTTAAGAGATAAAAGTACCATTTATAACTAGTCCTACTCATGAGCTTCAAGCAATGATTGATTTATCTCTCTTTGATTCAACATCTACTAAGAGTACAGAAGTGCAACATCAGTAGCAGATATCAAATGCAAATATCAAACAAACCCTGTTCCATTCATTCACCAAAACCTCCTCTGAGGGTGCAAAAGTGCATGTTCTGAGGACAAGTATAAATTTCTGGACTCCTCTCTAAATGCATGAGAAGGGTTTAAATACTACTAACTAAATAACTTATTTACATAATTTGAGGATTTGGTTTAAATGACCGTCCTCTTTCTAAGAAAAACTATTCTAAAATTAAATCTACTAACTATTTCTAAATCTACTCCTTAATGTCGCAAGCATTCAGTATTTTTCTGAGTAGAGTCGGCTGACTGTCTTCTGCCTTTGGTTGAGTTAAGCAAACGGAAATGGCAAGAGTTGGCATTCTATTCTCAGTAAAATTGATGATGCGCTTGAGAGTCACCCAATGAATATGTAGCATTGCCTGGTAAAAATCTCATTTCAACTTGGTTAACTTTCAGGTAGCTTCTGTTTCTAATTTGCTTCTACCGCTGATTTCTTTGCAATTTTCAGGATTTGCAGGTGACTGAGCAACTAGGGACCTTCCTTTAAGAACAATTTTTCTTAGCGATGCGTGATTAGCACTAAGCGCTAATCACGCATCAGAAACTGCCTCTGTTTCTTGATCCAGGCTTCCCTGATGTGGTTTTTTGCCTCTTGCGCCTTTTTCTCTCATTCAGTATAAAACCCAAAATTTGTAAAGATAGTGTTTCCGTGAGCTCTTGACCTTGAGAATTAAACTGTTTGTTTCTGGTATCAGTGTCTCTCAGTATCCATTCAACCATGACTATACATGAGAAATTTGTGATAGATGCCTCCGAAGAGTTCTGCGGCTCTTTTTCTTCTTTGAGCAGATTAAGTATGCCTTCCGAAATGTACATTGGAGCACTGCCTTCCCTCTTCGTTGTTTTTTGCATAGTGCCCTGTGTAATGCTTTGTCCTTCTTTCCTGCAATTTACATTGAGGTAGAAGTAATAATAAAGGACTAATAACAGGAAAAATTTTAAATGTCGAAGATATACAAGACATGCCACCTTACGTGAGTTATTTTTTCGAAAAACACAACACCTTGTTTCATTAACAACTGGTAATAGCCCATTAATTCACATTAAAACATATGACCAACTCTTGGTTAAAGAGCTTTCTCGAACAATGAGCCAGAACCAACTGCGATGGAAGATTCCTGCGTTTTTGCTTTGCGATGTCGCAGATTGCAGTATCGCAATGTCGCAATATCATCGTGTTGTTTCTATCGCAGATCGCAGTATCGCAACTTTGAGATGTCGCAGTATTGCGGTATCGCAATATCGCAATATTGCAGATCGTTATAATTCTTGTGATATTTGCGATGTGCGATATGCGATATCGCATATTGGCGATGTTTTAAAGTTTTTCAATGAGAGCGTTTGTCTTCAGCATATGCGATGCGATGAGGTTTTTCGCGTCGCAATATCGCTTTTTATCATTTTAACTCTTTGGAAGGTGTATCCTATCATAATTTGCGTGATGTGATATCCTTTTAGGAGTAAATTTAATTTTCTCATTATGAAACTTAGGTCTTCTAGATTTTTCAAGGTATTTTCCTAAGTCCATGATGTTGTAGATTTCATCTAAAAATAAAATATAATATTAACTAATTTTTTTGAGGGTCCCCACTTATTTAGTATTAGCAATAATACTTCATAAGGAGGGGGGTTGTTGGTGGCCATAACAGTGCCCAACAAAGAAGTATGCTCTGTTCTTACTTGAATGATATCTATTCCTTAAAATTAAAGTTGTCTGGTCCGGACAACCCTCTGATTTTAATACTATCTCTGATTTCATTAAATCTTTTCAACACCAAGACGAGCATGTAAAATACCTTTTGTGCGAACTATACATGCATAATTTTTTCTTAGAGGACTAGAGAGATGAAAATCCTAGCCCTTTTATTGGCAATGTACAACTCCAAGCCTTTATCTATTTTGCTAAAAATCAAATTAAGTGGTCAAAATCTCATGACATATACCTAAAAAGGGAAAATTGCCTCACCCTCTAGGTCATAGGGGAACTAAGAATCCCTTTGCGCACCCTCACTAAGCAAAAACAATTTATGGAACATTTGGGTGTTGTTCCTGCTCTTGCACCTGTGCATAATGATGTTCTTCCAGTTGGTTTTTGAATTATTTGAGGAAATCAAAATATAAGCCCTCCATGCAACCAACAAAAGATGGAATATGTCCTCGAGTGATGTGAAAAACAAGGAATCATTCAATTACCAAAATTTTCAGGAAGCAACCAACAGAATGCGAGAGTATGCTAATTTGGTCATGTTTGAAGGACCTAAATGGATTAGTTGTAGGTATATATGCCCTATCATCTAGTACCCTCCATATGTTTACAAGCCTGAGTATGAGTTCTATGAAAAAGATAAGACTACGACCTTCAAGGAAATCCAAAAGAGAAATGGGTTTAGGTATTATGGTGAAAAATCTTAGCCAACTTATTCCTTAAAACTTCTACATGTTAATCATCTCTTTGCATGAGGACATGCAAAAAGGTAAGTTGGGGAGTGAGATTGGGCCATGGAATTGGTATGTTTCTTCCCCTTGTTTCTTTAGTTAAATATTCATTTTGTGAGACCTTTAAGTATAGTTTATAAAAATTTGAGAGATAGAAGCTCTAGAAAACTAGTTGATAATATATTAGTATTTCATCTTGCTATTGAGGTAATTTGAGTGCTTTAGATATCATAAAGTTATAATTTGAGTTAATTTATGTATAGGATAAATATGATGAGCGATTGTTATTCCCTCAAAACATTAGAGAATAACAAAGTTTTAAAGATTGTTGGGCTAATCTTGGCATATTGGTTGATGATTCACATATGTTTGAATGGTTCAAATTTAATCTATTATCTTGAATTTTCCTTAAGGAAGTTACTCTGGAGACAGTGGGCCTAGTCACTGGAAATATTGTTGTATTTCTTGTACTATTAGCTTTCATTTATTTTCATATGATGATAGTTGTTTCTTGTGTGAACTCTTAAATTTACAATTCAGTTGTGTGGATCCTTATATTTACAATTTCCACTGTGTGAATTCTTAAAATCTATTATTTGGCTGTGTGAATATTTAGACTCACATTTCATTTACATGAATGTTTATATCTGCCATTTGGATTGGATGAGTTTTCAGATGTAATTATTTAGTTGTGTGCATTTCCAAAATTACTTTATGACAGAGTGAATTTCCATTTTCATACTTTATTATTAGCATTTAAGAGTGATTGAAGAATTAGTGATTGAGAGTAAATTCCTTTTTAAGAGTGTTATACATTCTGAAGTTTCAAATCGTCATAAGGATAATTGGTTTGGTGGAATTTAATATCTGTTTCCGAGATAGTTAAACAGTTCCATGATTTCTGCAGAGTGATTCATTTTTGTTTACAACTTGATAAGATTTAGTATCTTTTGAGATTATTTCTTCATAACTTTTGCGTTATGTTAGTCTAACATATGCCCCTGTAATTTAAAGCACTATCCTTGCATAGACTGTGCTAGTGGCATTGTAATAAAAAGACGAACCCCAGGTTGATGAATGAAAGAACAGAGGATTAGGTTGATTCCTTAGGAACACCATAGTACCCAACACATTCACGCAACATTATATTTACAACATTTACAACAAATACACAATATTAGAACTGCACATCCAGAAACCACACTGACTTTAATAGGAAACCTTACTTCTAGCATCTTGCCACTATCCATGCTTGTCCCAACATGTCATAGATCACACTGCTTTCATTTTGTTGATGTATCCCTCAATATTACCAGTCATAGCATGAACTTATACATAGTATAATCACATAATATCAATTCATACCCACATGATATTGACCTCATAGATCTGTCCGGGTTACTCTTCCCACTTGATTCCTAATAAGACCAAGAACCTCTTCATGTTATTCACTTGCCTAAGAAATCATTCCTCCATAAGAATGATCCATGACAAACTTATAAGACAACAACATACATACATACATATATATGTATAAACATTAGCATAAAATAGTCATGATCGATGACAACCTTGTCAGACAATGACATGCTTACATATATATACATGTAATCATCAACATAATCATGATCACAACATAATTACGAGATATCATAAAGTCTAGGTTAATATAACTCCCTTTATCCATGCACAACATGCACAACATCGAGAACAACAGTTCCCAACATAGCCAAGGAATTTGACACCTCAAATCTATTTTCTTTACCTTTTATGTTTCCTTTATCATGAATGCATTACCACTGTCCATTTACACCAACGGAACCAACCAATCGAACTGGTTTTCATATTTTTTCCTTCAACTACCCTTTACTCATGCATAGGGATTTTTTTAGGGTCTTCCATTACCTGCTAGGTTTCATTCAACTCTCCTTGAGCTCCATTAAATTTCGTCTTTCCACAAATAATTCCCAAGACCCTCAAAACATAAAAATTTAGAACATAAGGGAAACACGTAGAAACCCACAAAAAACCAATAAAAATACAACACCATAAACAAAGTGGTATGGCCATACACTAGACATAAAAACTGCAAACCAAGCACAATCAAATCACAAAAGACCAAAACTACACGAATCCCAACAAACACCATGACTCAATCCCCATGGGTTCCAAATACTTCCAAGGGAAACTAAACCTGAGCCTTCTTCAAGATTTCATGGCAGTCTCTTTGCCATGCAATCCCCTACATCATACAACCATAACACACAACTATCAGTGCATAAATAAATATACAATATACTAGTTACCTTACCTTGTTGTTACAAGCATGTTGCCTTGTAACTAAACACACACATATCATCTCTTAAGGGACTCAAATTCCTTGACGAATCTAGCCATAACTAGAAACCAACTGTTACACCTATCAAATACATGTTCAGGAATATAACACACATCCACATACTGCCATCCAGATTCAAGGTTAATAAAACTTTGTGTATGCAAAGCACTCATTTGTTTGGAAATGTTGTTTCCAAACATAGCCAAAGGAATTCTTACCCAATTCCTTTCTTCTACCTTTTACCTTGCGACATTTGAATCTTATTATGCGTTATCACATCATCCAATTTTTAATTATATAAACAAACTGACTATTACCTTGTCATGCTAATACCAACCATGTTACATTGCCACTATTCACACATGGTAGGCACCTCTTCCAAATATCAATATGTCATGACTACTAAATTTAAATAAACCTTTACCAGACTATTCAACCATGTCATAATTAACAGTCAAATCACAGTCATTAAGCATAATACTTGTCATGCGGAAAGAGTTAATCTTGCGGAAAAAACTAACCTCCCTAGAAGCCTAAGACTTTCTAGTGACAAACAAGACAATTAAGAGCAATCCTTCTCTAAACATGCATTTACCATACAAGAAATCAAGTGTTTAGATCCTACCTGTAGTCCAACGCTGTTGTAGTAGTTCAGCCTCGTTGATCCGGATGAGCTCTGCCTTCACTTCGAAACCTGCATTCACTAACAATCAAATGATTAAATAGCACCTGAATATCTCATAAAATAAAACATATTTAACATACAGAACAAGGAGTATATGAAACAACTCATTAATAACAAATTGTTGAGAAGAATGGACTTATTTGTATTAATAGGAACAAAAGAAACCATTACAACCTGAGCCTTGGTGTTGTGCAAGTTCCTCCAGGGTCCAGCAAGAGTTTTCCTTTACTTTGATAAGCTCACCCACTTCCAAATGAAACAAGAAAGGATGGGAATCTCTCTTCACAAGCTTCTACAAGGAAGTCCTAATTCCAGCAGCATCTACCCTTTGGAATATTCAGCTTTCAACCTCCCTCCCTCTGGCCCAATGCCTGTATTTATGGTGTTCTAGAGGAAGTTAATCAAGCCCACCATCAATGGGATAAACCCCTCTTTGGATGGGGTAGCTCCTCTCTTGATGGGATAAGTTCCTCTTTCATAGGGATACATGAACCATCTGGAGGCACTCAATACACGTCAAACAAGCTTCTAGAATTCTCTAGAAATGACCACAAGTAACTTTTTTAAGATGAAACTCGCGCCTTTTGACCTTTACAGGAGTACGCACCCATCCCTTTACATACAGAGCGTACAAGTACGCAGGCATTATGAATTTGGGATGCGTACACGCAGGTAAGGTTGAGAGAAACTGCGCACCCAGAGATAAATATATTTTTAATGACTTTCTCTCTTTCTTGAAGTTTGACATGGAGAGCAGAGGTATGAGGCTTGCCAAGGAGGATAGTATGACTGTTGATGGAGCCATACTAACTGCAAATAGTCATGGCGACAAATTTTAGTGTAACAAGTATGGGTTATCACTCAACCCAAACAAGAGAATTTTCGCAGTCTCTGAAGGTAACCATTTGTGACATATAATAATAAAGAGTTGTATCACAATTGACCCTGAAAATGTAAATTGTCTCAAGCAAATCCCACATCCCATTGGTAAGAAGACCATGTAGTCACTCTTGGGTAATATTAACTTTCTTCATAAGTTCATTTCTGATTTCATCTAGATAGTGAAGCCTTTGCAGAACATGATAAAGAAGGATTTGATATTCAAATGGAATCAAGAAGAGAAGAAGCCTTTTAACCGTATCAAGGAAGCTATTGTTGAAACCCATGCTCTCTATAGCCCTGATTTCAATAAAGATTTTATATTGTATACCTTTGCTTCAAATTCATCACTAGTAGTTGTCTTCACACAAAAAAAAAATAATCAAGGTAGCAATAAACCCATATCTTTCATGAGTACCAATTTCCAAGGTTCAGATCTCAACTATCCTGACATGGAAAAACATGCATATGTAGTATATAATTCTATCAAACACTTCCTATCTTTCATTCTAAAAAATCGTGTGATGGTGTTTGTACCTCATCTAGTTGTAAGTCACCTGTTTCTGCAGCAGGAGTTGGGTGAACGAAGAGCTAACTGGATGACCTACCTCTAGGAGTATGATTTAGAATTCAAACATGCTCACATAGTTAAAGGACATGAGTTCTGTAAATTATTTTTTGAAGCTTCTAATCAATCAGACAAAGGATTGAAAGGATGGGAGCAGGAGATCGAAATGTATCAGAATGATTTAGTGTCTGCATCTAGTTCATTTTTATCCTGGTATACTGATCTAAAGCAATATTTAGGACAAGGAACCCTATCCCTATCTCCTACCTTTTCCATGAAACTAAAAAGAGATATTAGACTTAAATTTTCCTCCAAATCGGTTGGTCCAAGGTCATCTATTTCATAAACACCACAACTGCGTGCTACTTAAATGTTTAGAATCCAATGAAGCTAAAAGAGTGTTAAAGGAGCTACATGATGGGCCAGCGAGAGGAAACTATGTCGAAGACACAACAATACACAAGATCATGAGGGTTGGATTTTATTCACCTACTTTATTCAAATATTCCCACACATATGTGAAAAAATGCTCTATCTATCATAAGTGTGCTAGAGGGAAATTAAAGTGACCTGCACCACTCTAGCACATTGCAGTGGAGATTTTTCAGTAATGGGGCCTAGATGTCATTGGGGAAACCATACCTCATTCCTCAAAATAGCACAAGTACATCTTCACAGCCATGGATTATTTCACAAGGTGGGTGGAATTTGTGTCGCTAAGGCAAATATGTTGATAAATGGCAACAAAAAATTCCAGTTTAATTTGTCCTTGAATTAAACTGTGAATTAAAACAAAATTATATTCTCATAGCAACTTGTAAATAGTTAACTAACTTAATTAACTTAATTATCTTATGAATTTCGAGTTGGAAGTCTTTCTATAGTCATGTATATGTTCTCCCTAAGTTTTAGGGGTCCAGTATGAGTTTAAATTGAGTTGGAAATTAGATCACTCAGTTTATTGAGTTAAGTTAAGTTAAATTAGTTCCAAACTATTTGAGGAACTAATAGAGAGTTAACAGTCAATTGTTGCACTAGTGCATCCATAAGTGTCACTCTAGTTAACTAAAGATTCCCTCATTGGAAACTCATGCATGTCAATTCTGAGAAAGACATAGTTGTGACTAGAGTGTAGGGACAGTGTACTATCAGTTGTATTATTTACTATAGTGTAAATATCATGCATGCATTAGTGATTGATCCTAATTTTCGATTGCGTAGTTTTGGAAGCATGAATTCCCTTTAAATTTGGGCTATTCATCCTACGAATTAAGCAATAGATTAGGAGCTTGGAGAGTTGCAGAATTGGCTAAGTGTTGGCCAAGAGCTAGCTTGTGAGCTAAGAGAGTTGAGCATACTTGTGCGGAATTGTTCTAGTGAGAACAAGCTTTGTATCTTCACTCATATTTCTGATATATGCAACATAGATAGTGTGGTTTTGAGCCATGGATTCCCTAGATACATATTGTGTTATGTTCCATTGATTTGTCTTCTTCTTGTTCATATTGTTTTCATCAATATATTGGCTTCCGTTCGTTGAAAGTAGAAGTAGATTCTTGTCTTGTGCTTTAGTACATTGCATGAGCTTGTGAATCTATAGGATTTTCTACAAAATAAACAACTAGGATGTAATTCATTTCCTTAATCATAACATCATAATCAGGTTCGTTATCCCTACCTCCCTCGTGTTTGATAATGCAACTTACTTTTCATCATTTAAATTATATGCTTTTGATTTGGAAAATGGTATCATGTTAAATAATTTCGATCATTTTTACTCCCAAAGAAACGATTTAGCTAAATCCACTAATAAAAAACTAATTTGCATCATCAAGAAAAACGTGTTGTCGCAGTAGAGGAATTAGCACAATTCCTTAACCAATGCCCTATGGTTGATCGTGTCTCACCAAAACTATCTCTTGGAACCTTACATCTCCTTACTTCCTAGTATATGGGAAGGAAGAAATCCTACCCCGAACCTATACCTTTCTGCCTTGCAGTTATCACAAGGATCCTGAGGTACACCTTCTCGCAATATGCAAAATAGGATTGACACCTTGATTAAACTCGAGGAAGAAGGTATAAGGCTAGGGAAAAGTTCACTTTACACCAAAGACAAATTAAGAGATGGTTTGATAATAAATCCTTAGGAAGTAATGAATTTAACATAGGTGAACTTGTCCTGAAATGGGATAAAGCCCATGAGGATAAAGGTAAGCATACCAAATTTCAAGCCCTGTGGATTGGAACTTTTCAATTTAAATAGAAACTTGGTTAGCATACCTATTACTTCCAAACGTTAGATGGTAAAATTGATCCTCTTCTCGTAAATGGCCAAGACCTTTATTTCTATTTCATCTAGCACCTCTCGTAACTGCCTATTCACCCTTGTACATATTTTTCTTCTTGTCTTTCCTGCTTTTAGTTCCTTGTCTCATTTAGTTCCATACATTTCCTTATGTTTCCTGCTTTCGAGTGGCCTCTTGTATATAAATGAAGGCCTTACATCTAAATAAAGAGTTATGGTACTTTATTCTAAGTTGAATGTATTATGTGAAGCTATGGTAGCTATTACACCATTGGTTAATTGTTGACCTATTTTCTATCTATGACCTTGAACACTTTATAAGACCCTTGCAGGAAAATAAGGACTGGGTTATGTGCGGAACCATAACTAGCTGAAATACCCTTTACATCTATATCAAGATATTTACTTTTGACTTTCGTTCAAGGTTCAAAGTGTGTGTTCAAAATACTAGAACTAGTGACTCAAGAAGGGAAAAGGAGAAAACTTGTAATGGGAAACTCTTTTGGGAAGAATAAATAAAGTCTCTAAAAAACAAGAAACAACCTCTCTTTCATGTAAAATAAGTCGAGATCCCTCATCTACCTTGGTGAAGTAAATTCCCAATAAATGATTCCAAACACACAAATAATAAAATAAAATAAAAGGGTAAAGGACTGAGAAAGGCTTCTTGTGCAGAGAGTTGATGCAGACGACTCCACCAGGGTATTGAACAGGCTTGTTGGTAGCGGAGCAATGTTTGTGATTTCCTGAAGTGACTCTGTCAGGGTACTAAACATGCCTAATGGTAGTGGAGAAACAACAATGTCCTACTGCAATCCTGAACATTTGTTTAGCCCGTGCATTATTATTTAGACCCCTATCAAAGTCATTGGTGTCGTTTCTTAATTAATGATGTGTTTCAAAGTAATCCAAATCAAAGTAGTAAGGTGACTGTATCAATAACAAAGGGTTACCCAGTGAAATTAGTGGGACTCACAAGTTTAGAACAATACTTCCACAAGGTAAAACTTCATCCTAAATAAAGGTCAAGCAGTAACTCTGAGGTTGTACTAGTGTTTCGTGAATTATTTTAGCGGCTACAACAACCCCAAAATTTGGATCATTTCAAAATCTTGGAGACCCCCTCTACTAGACCTCCTTTCAACCTTTTCCTATGGTCTCTTAGGGTTTAACACTCCCTTTACATCTTTAGGATCTCTTTGGAACTTAGAAGCATCCTACCTTAAAGGTATGAGCCTAAGTTTCCCTCCTAGTCGCTAGTCACATTAGTTAGGTTCAAGTGAGGCTGTAAATTCATGACTTGCAACCCTTATTCATTGCTCTATTTCTCCAGTCGCTAAGTCACATCTTAGAGCCTAGGCACAGTCTCCTTTTTCATTTGTCTCTATGACTTACAACCCCTATATTTTAGTCACATGCAACATCTTATCACATACTAACTATCCCTAGAAGTTGCATAGTTGCATTTGTGTTATCCATACCTTGTGCAACCTAATTTCGGTGCGACCTTACAACCCTTGTGAAATTAGTCACATGCAATCACTCCCTAGCGCACCCTCAACTTGCGACTTCCCTCAAGTAGGTCGCATGTGACCTTTTTCTCGTTGCAAACCCATTTTGCAATCTTCTTCTAATGTCAATCGCATGCAACCTTATCCCTACACACTCTATGGTTGTGACCCATCCCTTTACATGTGTGCACCATTTTATATAAAACTTAGCCTCTCCTCCATTTCTTTCTCACACTACAGTTGAGTGATCATAGCCCTCCATTGACCTGCGACCTTGCGACCCTCGCATATGGTAAGTGACTCTTCATCTTCTCTCGTAATTATTGTTTCTTATCATTTTGACACTTATATTTTTCTGTGATACCATGGCTCTATTCCTCTCCAAATCTTTCCATCCTTCAAATAACCTCAAAAGGGAAAAAAAAAACCTTATTCCCCTTATCGCCCTAATCTCTCCTCACCCATTTTTCCATTCACAAATCCTTTTTTCTCATACCAAGCTTGGCCCTCATGGTCTAATGCTTCTAGCTCAATCACCCTCCTTTCATTCTATCCTTCAGTCTCCATTTTTTCATATGGAACGTTCCTTAGAAAGCGCTCCCCAAATTTCTTCTCCCCTTGTTAAATTTCAAACCCACATCTGATATAAATCAAATCTTTCATTGTTCCCTATGGTTCTTCTTAGTCGTCTAATTCACTCCGAGCTTAAGATTCAAGTTGGGACTATTATGCATGCACCGAGTTTATAACTCTCTCATTTCCCTAGGTTGCAAATTGTGTCTAGTCACAAACCACCACCTGTGCTAGGTCGTAAACTTGTTGAGAACACATTCTTCTATCTTACATTTAATCTAATGGTTTCAATTTGCAAATCTTGAGATTATGCAACCCGATTCATGTTGCGACCATATGACCCATCCTCCTTCACCCCTAATCACATAATCGCAATTTCGCATTATAGAATGTTAACTTCAAGTGCGACCTACTTTCCCATGCAACTTGTGACTTCCTCCATCATGTAATTCACTTAGACTACTCCTAGTCACATAGTCACATCTACGCACTCATGACATTCAGTCTCTCTTGCAACTTTCTCTCCAATGCAACCAAGTCATCTACTATGGTATTGTGACCCATCCTTTTAAAATTTTGTGCAAGCTATCTCATTATTTGAAATTGTGACCTTCCTTACCAATCAAAATTACAACCTAGTGATCCACCTATACTTTGTACCTATGACCCCACAGTAGTATTTTGTTTTTGTTTAGTGATTTTTATTGATGTTAATGTCTCCACCTTGGGATCACATTTTTTAAATTCTAGGTGACATTGACCTTGACTGTATCAACATTCCATCCTTCTCTAGAGAGATGGCACCACAGGTGGTCAAAAGGTCTCGCAAAGGTTTAAGCAAGAGTTATACTAGGGAATGAAGCAGTATCAAAGGAGTTATATATATTCCACCTGCTCTCCCAATTTATGGGGAGACAACTTGCAATATCAAAAAGAATATGAAGCTAATGTGGTGGGAAAGTTACTCATAGTTTACCAACCAAGACATCCCTCAAGACAAAGAAGTTCTCAAGGTATATATCAATATCAAAATATATCGGTTACGCAAAGTAGTTGCACACCCACTAGTGTTTCCTTGTGTCAAGACCATAGATTGGTTATTGCAATGTGCAGACGAGGATCATTGAGCAATTAGGAGGCACGATGGAGAGATTTTGGCATATTTCATTGATGTCAAAGTTACTACCTATTACAAGCTACTTGAATGAGAAGAGTCTTTCAACACTAGATGGCTAACAAATTTCAATGAAACTACCAAAGATCCCAAAGGCATATTGAAAACATGGTGGCAGGAACCCACCAAGTTCAGGGTTAAGGCAGACCAAATCTATAGGACGGAAGGCATCAGAAAAGTGTATTAGTTGATGGAAACTATGATGAATAAATTGTATGAGAGAGAATATATAGATAGTTTCCTTGGACCATGGATACCTCTGATGCACACAATTTCCACTAGAGGGACCATATTCAATTGGTGAGTATCCTGGTATCTGCACTCGAGACAAATATTCAAGTGGCCCAGAATCAAAAGAAAGGTAAAGCATATGAATTTTAGATGGCATATTATCTTCTTGACATTGTTTGTGAAAAATGTTAATTCAAAGGTTAGAGCTTGAAATGGACCCCAGAGGTACTGAAGCCAATACATGTTTATTATAAGCGTTTTTGGAGCCCATGATACAAAGCTTCATTTGAGACTACTGCAAAATATTTTATTGCTCCTCTATATTAGGAACTTTTTGGTCATTACACACCTTCTATGTCGAAATACCCTCATAGAATTTGCAAATTGGCTCCCAATTAGTGAAGCAACATATATCAAGTTTTTTGGCACATATAAGCCTCCTCATGATCTCCCTACCACAATGACAGATAGATTTCTCTTATAAGAAGTTTGCTACCAATTGACCACTAGGATATCTAATACTTTAGCAAAGGGTAAAAAGGGACTGTGGCATGTGTTCCCTTTAACAATTGGAACATATTCTCTTCAACTTTTCAAAGAAGCTAAAGTAGAAGCGGAAGTGAGATAATTAAAAGGTTTTTATTTGGTTGATTTGAGATACCATAAGTACAATCCAAACAGTGTTGCAACAACACATTGTAAAGCAGTTAGATTAGGATGGGATTATACTAATTATAAAGGAGATGAATAAGATGAGGTCAAGAACTTCTATAATGCTTCTAGGGTATTGGTTCAGAATGAGCAACAAGAAGAAGAACAAGAGAAATCAGACGAGGAAACTAGGGAAAGAATGAGTCTAGAAGATAGAAGAGATTTCCTTAAAAGGAAAAAGGGATAGGAAAACAAGAATGTAAAACAAAAGAAGCAGAAGAGCATCTAGAAAGAAGAAACTAATCAAGAACCAAACAAAGTAGGAGGAAACCAAAAGGATCAACATGAGGAAAGTGATGAAGAGGAAGACCTAGAAAAAAGGAACAAAACAATAACTCAAAGAAAACAAGAGATGAAAAGGAAAAGGGAAGAGGAGCAGTGCAAACAAGGAGATGAAGATCATAGGAGACGGGAGGAAGAACTTTTGAAGAAACAACAAGATGAATAAAAGAGGATGAAGAAAAACATAGGAAGGAAGATGAATAACCAAAGAAGGAAAGTTGAAGAAGACAAGAAGCATAGAGAAGAATATGAAGTCAAAAGACAATAGGAGGCTCTTGCAAAACAAAATGAGCAAGATCTCCTCAAAGAGAAACAAAGCAAGACAATAGATGATCAATAGTCACAAGGATCTGAGATGCAACTAGATGTGCCTCCTTTGGACACCCCACCTTCTACTCTAAATACTGGTGGACACCTCCAATATGAGAATTGGGTATCCTCGAGAAGAAGAAGAAGAAGAAGTATTGGATATAACTAGGCTCACTTTCGATCAGATTCAATGCAAGAAAGACAAAAGTGTTATGCAAATAATCTGGCTATGCCTATATCCATTGTTATAGAGAAGGATATTTTCATAAATACCACCATGAATCTGGAAATGATTTCCTCGACCGAAACTACATTTGTGACTACCACAGAAATGAATGTTAGTAGATTGAATGGACATGTTTCTAATCTACATGCCAGACTTTCTACCTCTGAGCAAAGAGTCTCACAAGTACAAAATGAAAACCAGGCTTTGCATATGACTCACTCAAGAAGTAAGAATTTACAAGTGTATATTCAAGGAGAGGTGGCAATATTAGAAGAATCCATGGACCTAGTCTACGAAGAAATGATGAATCTACATCAAGTCATGTCAACATTCCTAACTATGCAGGCAAAATCAAAGGAATGAGGAACAATTCTCAAACTAGCTACAACAACTATCAAGATCATACATGAGTGGACCACTCAATATCTAGATGCCCCAGAGACACTCCCAAAAAAGGATTGGATAACTACAGAAAATGATAAAGTGGAAATCTGCATCAAAGACCATTCACGAGACAAGTTAAAAATTATTTGGATAAGGTGTCAACATCATACAAACATTTTCTAAGTGGGTTAGAATCTCTTATTCAGGTGCATAGAGTTCCTTCTATTGGTTCAGTGGGTGAGGTAAGGCTGCAAGAAGAAGTCCAACAAGAAATCCAAGCATTTTTTAATACTTTTAAACAAGTTGCTACTATGGAGGACTTATAGGTTACAAAGCAGACAATTGCCTAATATGTGGTAGAACCAGGAAGGATGTACACTAAGCGTGTGACCTTATCAAATCAAGTGAAGACAAAAAAATCTAATCTATTACTAAATGCTCTAGAATGCCTTCACAAGCATGGAGACGAGCTACATCATAAGGTTACTAGTGTTGCAAAGGTGTACAAGCTTTGGCATACATACATTAGAGGAATTTCAGCTTGAATGTGGACTCCTAAGGAAAAATAATAACATAATAGTTAAAATAATACAATAAGAGATGAATTTTGGAGGGAAAAGAAGAAAACTACTTTTTTTAATTGTTTTTTTGGCTTATCTCCTTATAGGTTTACAAAAATTTCAAGTGTAGGCGACCGTTGGATGCATACTCAAATTCCACATCCAACAAGTACCCATTATGCATACTTTTAAGAAGACCCACATTGATAAAAATTAGAAATACATTAAAAAAAGTGTGTTCAATACATTTTTTAATGTATCTTCATTTTTTAACAATGTGGGTCTTCTCAATATTATGTAGTATACTCATTGGATGTGGAATTTAATTCCACATCCAACAAGTATCTACACTTGAAATTTGACTAAACCAATAAGGAGATAAGAAAAAATACAATTAAAAAACGTAGATTTTCTTCTTTTCCTTCCAAAATATTTACATGTCCCTCTTTTTAATTTTAAAGGATTTTGATTGGTTTATATATTATGAAATGGAAATTACATGAAAAAATCATATGCACTTTTAGGCTGAAATTTCCTTTCATGTAATATGTTCGTAGTAGAGTAAAGACTAGAATAGAGTAGACAATCACATGAGAATGTGAAAGGTCATGGGGTAACTCAGGAGTCACAGGGATAGATGAAAGGTCACCCATTTTTCTATATATCTTTCCTCATGACCCAATGTAGGGGATTTTTGGTTTTGGACAGTATTGGTGCATATTGTTTTGAGAAATAGTGGACCTTTTATGAATGCAATTGGTGATTTTGTGCTTCCACTTATCGATGCCATGGACATTTTTTCATGTGATGATGTAATGAATATTTCAACCCTTTGATGCCAAGTTGTCCAATATTTCATGTGTTATCAATCATTGTGAGATTTCTCCTGTAATGATTGGGTGATACATGCTGAGTTCACTTTATGATTATTATTGGTGAACTATTTCAGTAGTTTGAGCATATATCATGTATGAGATTGTATGTCTTTATATGCTTTGATGAGATCATTGATTGTGAACTTATTTGTGGTCAATGAACTAATTTCTACCAAATGCGTGAGTTTTATTTGAAGTTCTGCTAACATTACTTCTCTTGAAATTCATGTCACTGGTACTTTCTCGTTGTTATACACATATCATCTCACGTGTTTAATTTCCATAAGCCGCTCATTTTTATTTATCAAAGGTTATCTTTTGTTCTTTAATGAATGTTGTTTGTTTTCCCAATGTGAATCATAAACAACATGATGGCAGTCAGGCCTACACACCAGATGGGTCTCCTAATCAAACAATGTAGAGTCTAGTTGAGATTCTACACTAGGGAGATCCTCTTATTGTTAGCAAAACATTCCAGCCCATTAACAAACCCCAAAACAAGTGCATTCACATAAACATGCAACCCAACACAAGTTAACTCACCAACCCAATAAAATTATGTACAGAAATCTTTTGAAAGTGTTATAAAGTGAGTAATAAAACCCTACCTGGATGTGACTTAAAACTCGAAAACACATTTGCCAAGGGAAATTAATTGCATTGCTTACATTTTCCATGAAAAAAAACGGTTTAAATGAACACAAACAAACAAAAACATTTTAGGTTGCAAGAATTGGTGCTCAACTTTATTCTGTTTTATGTTTGTTGGTTAAAATGAAAAATGATTAACCTACATAGCTTATGCTTAAAATGCTCAACACGTTGATTAAATATATGTCGATTTGATGGATTCAATGCAAATATAGAATTATCTAAACACCTTTTTGAAAACAATCTTTAATTTAATATAGAATTATCTAAACACCTTTTTGAAGACAATCAATTTATTGAATAGCAATGCTGATGCCCAAAAAGAAAGGAATACTTTTTCTTTTTTTTTTAATAGTAATATTTAGTTGTACTTGTGATAATTGTTGCATCCCAAAATGCTTTCTTTACCTCCATGTATCCACTACAATGTAAATCAATGCATATTTTAAAGAATGGGGGAGAATTTTTTGTTTTCGTTTTGGAGATGATAATGTGTCAAATATGGTCCAAACTATAAATTATATGTGATATAAAATATTTTAACCTTTATGACATTAAACAAAACATTACATCATTTAGGCATTAGAGACCATTTTAAAAATGACCATGGATAATCTAACATCCAAACTAATCACAAATGATTATAATCGCAACCTCTTTTGAAGGTCATCAACGGAGAAAGGCGTTACATTTTGAACGTCTTTAATGTAGTGTCATGATTAAAGGTCAACATAAACATAAATAATATAAAAGGTCTTTATATTAATACTTTAAGTTAGAAATATAATAGGTTTATGTTTTTCCGTTTTGGGTAAAAACAATTTATAAGAAAATTTGAATGGTGTTTTTATGTTTTTTTTGGGACATCTATGATCTATTTGGGGTATTAAGTTTATGGTACACTATTCAAAAAAAATTGTGTGTATTAAGTTGGTCTTAACTATAGTTTTTTTTATTGGATATGTGAGAGTTAGTGTCAAGTTAGAAAATTGTGTCCTAGATGAGGCAGTAGAGTGACGTGAATATTTAGCGGGTGCAGTGTACTGTCTGGTGTATTGTATTTTTGGTATGATATGATATGAGATGTCCCAGTACCATCGCCAAAATAACTCACTCTTTCCCCATGTAATGAACTTTTAAAACTTAACATTTACATTATCGACCCCATTAGTGTGCTTCAATGGTCATTCACTCTCATACGTGATTGAAGGTTGGAATGCCTTCCATAAAGCGTTCGACATGGGAAGTTGGGAATATATGCAGAGCAACCCCAAAACAAGTGACATGTTTAATAAGGGTGTGACCACTGGCACTCGCTTGGTCATGGCTTATGTTATCAAGATTTATAATTATGGGTTTAAGAATGTAAATACATTAGTGGACATGGGAGGAGGATTAAACACTATCTTATCCATGAATGTCTTTAAACCCGTCCCATGCTTGTTTATTTATTTTATATATTTTTTCAAATTATTTACTACACTGAGGAGAGCATTTTTAATGTAGTTTGACATTTGTATTAATAAAGTAGTGTTTTTTTATGTTTTTCAAGCTTACGATAGTTGATTGATTGTTTGTAATGCCCAACCAAATCCCGCTTCCTGCCTCTCAGTTTTGTGCCTAGCCAAATCCCGGTTCCTGCCTGTCGATTTTGTGCTCGTCTAGGTCCTCCTTCCCACTTGTCAATTTTGTGCCCTCAATATATGCATTTTGGTATCTCCCTAGGAGATAGAGAAAGTTTTATTGTTTAGTACATGAGCACTGGTTCTATTTTTAATCTTATTCATTGTGTTGTGCATCTGTTCCTCAAGAGATGCTAAGTATATTTTTAATCTTATTCATTGTGTCGTGCATTTGTCCGTCAGGAGTTATTTGCTCGATGTTAGTTTTTATGGCGCCACTAAAAATAAAGTGGTGGAAAATGGATCTAGGGAGATGTTGTAGCGGCCACAACCACCCTCCAAAATTTTGCCTTAGCTTTGTTTTGGAGCCTCCTTACCAACCTTCACAACAGCATGTCTTGCTTCGTCAAGTACACAAGCTCCAGTGATTTTCTTGCAAAAAGACAGTCTGTCAATTAAACCTTGATGCATTCCCCTCACAGGTTGTTCATCTGGACATGGTCCAACAGTAGGCTGATTAGCTCCTTCAAGAATTTGTACAGATCTGGAGGGCAACCAGCCTTCCCTCTAGAAATTGTGCAATCCTGACTGACAGCATGTTGGGTCCCAGAATTGTGCAATTTTACTAAGCAAGCTTCACCCAGAAAATTGCGCAATCCTTCCCATCTGGGTTGCTTAGCCTAGAATTTGTACAAATCTAGGTAGCAGTCAGTTGCTCTGCCCAGAAATTGTGAAAATATTCTGATCACCCAACCCAGCTCCCAGCCAAATATGCGCATTTTCTCCCAGCAGTTGAACAACCTCTTGCATGTGCAAATGAGTTGACTAGTTCCCTCTGGGACTAAGCAAAACAAACTTGCTTGCATGGGTTTCTTCTCCCAAGGTAGCATGAAAAGGCATCCCTTATTTCAAGGATCTATTTTTGGCAGTTGGGGGTTACATGCAAGGATCATTTCAGAAACCTCCCACCAAGTGTCACTTTCCTTAGATTTGTGGCATGTGCGTCATAGACTCGCTTTTATCAAAACCCATCAATTGGACATTGTAGAGCTCATTCCTCACATCAACCTTTCAGCTTTGACATCCCACATCGCATCTAGGATCTGTCAATACATTCAACTCGGTTGTTTTGGGGTAAGCCCACTTTCCATGTCCTGTGTTGCATTTCTAGCGCTTTTTGTGTTTCTCTTCGTATGAAAATTGTCTGCTTGATTTCAGTGAGCGCTTGATTTTGTTTTGATACATACTAGCTTCTACTAGCACCGTTTCAGTTTTCATTAACATCTCACTGTTGTCGCATGCATGAAACGGTTTTTCACGAACAGTCACCGATTCGGCGACTCGCCTCACCCACATGCATGTTGTTCCATTTTTTGAATCTTCATTCACCGTTTGCATGAACGATCATTCACTTATGCTTACACTCAGAATCACCATGCATTCACATTCACATTCGCATTCAGTTGCCTGTCGACGAGTCTGGGTAGCCTTGGCCCAGACTCCGCCTCACCAAGACAACATTACGCAATCCTGAGAGGGAAGGTTTTGTCTTCCTCTTAGGAAATGCGCATTTCTGCCCAGTGACTGTCCTCTAGTATTGCATTGCACAATTCTGAGTGACAGTGACTGCTGGCCCAAAAAATTGCGTAATGTTGTCACTAAGCCTGCAACCAGTGCCAGCTAAGATTGTGTGTTGCGCAATTCCAGTAGTTAACAGCCAGACTAGATTGTGCATTGCACAGTTCCAATAATCAGTAAGCCTCCTAGTAGCCCAGATTGTGCCTTGCATAGTTTTAGCAGTCAGTCTCTCGACCTCCTGGCAGAAATTGCACTAAATTCATGATCAGTCACACAGGTATATTGCAAGTTAGTTCTCAAGTTCATTTTGGTTTTCGACTGACAGATTGCTTGCCATGAGTGTTTCCATGTATCCAGGTATCGCAAGTGTTCACTTGCCTCTCAACAGCACAGGTACAATGGTTTCCAAGAGAGCAGAGTCGAAGACACCGTTCAAAGCACACTTGGGGATGCAGTCGATCAAGTGTCTATGAGCTTGCCTACTCATGAAGACATCAAGTTGTTCATAGAAAAGGACATCAAGATATGACGGCAACAAAATCACACCAAGCAGCATCATGAACAACATCTAAAGGAAGCATACTGGATGCAATGAATGCAAGAGGAAGGTTGTTGACAACACAGAGGCGAAACAAAGTTGCAAGCTCAAGCAGGTCCATTGATGATGAAAGCAACTCTGGAGACTCAAGCTATGAGGTGACGGTGCGATCACGCAAAAACAAAGAATGGAACAAAGAAGGAGTTGCATGTGCTGAAGCAGCAACTCAAGGAAGAACATGAGTTGCACAGACAAGCGAATGATTTGCAGCAGGAACAGGAACAACAAGGGGTGAAACATGCACTCATGGATGAAACTGCACCCGTACAAGTTATAGATCCATCCTAGCAGCTGGCATGGAGTAGACATGGTGAACAGTGTTGTTGATTGCATGCAAGGGATTCCGCATCATGCATGTCATTGTGTGCACGCATGCGATCCAACCCATTTAGCACACTCACCAAGGCAAAGACAAGAAACAAGCCCGACTGGAGCTGAGTATGTAGTTGACAGTTGATGCGCATGACCACCAGCACACACTGGAAGATCAGCAAGACACTATGCATCAGTGTGTTTCCTATTTAGTTGCACCAAGAAGACCATGCACATGTTAGCAGACGAGTTGGATGAAGGAGCCATACCAATGCACCTGGATGCAACAGAGGCAAGAGTTCGCTCCAACAAGATGTCTCCATGGGGTGCATGCACACCATCATGGACGACCAAGCTTGGCATCAGCTCACCACCTTCACCATCACAAGCATGTCAAAGAGTTGGTATCACCATAACGGACCGAGTGGTAGTGATGTCTTGCATGGCTTACTCAAGCCATTTTGTCTCACATGAGCACATGTGCATTATAATGTAATGTCTTGTCAAGTGAAAGTTGAAGTGTCGATAGCTGGATGTAACAGTCATAGAGTAGATGAAGAGTCATGAGGGTAGATGAACTGTCACAAAGGGGAATGTCAAGGGTCACCCCACCCTTTGCTATAAATAGAAC
>APFE031660623.1:80225-97775 GCA_000404065.3 Pinus taeda
AGCGTTCAACTTCGAAATCGCAAGTAAGGAATATCATTACCAAAGGTAAGTTGTCTCTACTCATATCTCCGAATTTCGATGTTAAATAGTTGATAAATTGTGTGTTGATTATAAATTGCATGATTAATCTAGTTAGTTGCATGTTTTACTTTTAGGGTTGTTACATATGGTATCAGAGTGGGTTTCGACTCTATGTGACCTCTAGGTAAAAATTTGAAATATATATATATATATACTTTAATCAAATTTAACAATAATTTTGCTTACAAAATTTAGTCAAATAAATTTGAAAAATAAGAATTCTTTTTTAAGAAGAGTTTCAGCGTAAATTACAAGTAGAAAACCTTTGTCGACGCTTTTCGAACCAACTAGTGTGGTTCATCGTCGGGACAAGTTGAGGAGTCAGATCATAGCTGTGAGTTAAATAGGGAAAGCAGATCTTCCAAATGGCTAGGTGCGACCATAAACGAATATATAAAAAAATGGCTAAATTATATAATAATAGCTGCGAGCTAAATAGGGAGAGCAGATCTTCCAAACGGCTAGGTGCGACCAATAAACGACTATACAAAAAAAAAATGGCTAAATTATATAATAATATTCTAATGTTAATTAACATTAGAATATTATTATATAATTTAGCCATTTTTTTTTATATAGTCGTTTATGGTCGCACCTAGCCGTTTGGAAGATTTGTTCTCCCTATTTAACTCGCAGCTATGATCTAACCCCTCAACTTGTCCTGGCGATGAATCACACTAGTTGGTTCGAAACGCGTCAACAAAGATTTTCTACATGTGATATACGTTGAAACTCTTGTTAAAAATGTTATGATCACAAAAGCCTCAATTTATTAATAAAGATTCTTATACAATTAAAATAATATATGAAAAATATAAAATATATATATTATATATATATATTTTTAAAATAGTCATTTTAATTATAAATTATTAAATAAATAACCTTTCTAAATAGATAAAACCACCTTTATTATTAAATATAAAATTCATGCCCTTTTATTTGGGATGTAAGAATCTACTAATATAACAAAAAAAAATCCTATTAAAAAAAATTAAGTTTATAACATTGATATTATATGCGTGATATTGCATGCTTACATATTTTAAATATATTCTAATTCTTGAAAAAAAAAAAAAAAGCCAGTCGAGTCACTTTATATGATCGTTGTTATGGCATGATATTACATACATGCACATATTAGAATTTCGTTCAAAAGAATAAAGTAGTCTCCCTAGCTACGAACTTCTGTTAAAATTATGATTTTATGAAAGTAAGAATATAGAAAATCAAAAGTCTATAAAATGCCTCAGAGTTGACTGCTATAGTGTTTGCGGGTACAAAGCTTTGTATGTATTATCTTAATAAAGCGGTCGGGACTTGGTAGTACATATTTTGTCTTCTGTGGGTCGTTTCAGGGAGGGTCAGGGTCCTGAGGCGGTGAAGTGTTGTTGGCTTGGGGTATATTGTCTTTTTCTGTGCACGCTACAATTATTGTAGCATATGGTTGTTAAAGGTATTTTAAACTTCTTTGTAATTGGTTAATTTCAATTTGTTACGGCGTAAGGTATTTCCATCTGAAATCAACTCCCCTGTGAGGTTACGTGTCCATTCGTAGGCCCTTGATTTAGTTGTTAGATGATTAAAATTGTTTGAGCCCTTAGATTAATTTTACCGGTATTAAACATTATAAGAATCGCAACCGGCCATGCAAAGCAACGACCTCTCCTTGCTCGGCCCTACCTGGATCGCCCTTGCTCAGCGATACTGGATCGCGATACTGGATCGCCCTTGCTGGGTATATTAAGGTGGAAAAAAGATCGGCATGAGTTGCAGGCAGCGAGGCTAGCGCGCGAGAGCTACTTAAAAAAGCAATACTGTTATTTATGTTTACCTTTCTGTCACTACAGTTTCCAAATAGGGTTGCAAGCAGGTTTATTGGACCATCAATAGGTTTTAATCCAAAGGGGTCCTCAGATTCAGAGGGCACCAAAAGCCCAATTTCTCCATTGGATTTGAAGACATTTTTTGGAGTTGGGATCACTTATTGGCCTGAAAATAGCGTTGATTGACAGTTGAGTTCTCCCACGTAGCAAAGCGAGACAATACCGATTTGTTCTCCCCATGGATTTACAGAATCCGCCCATCAAACAAGAATGTAGAGCTATACCTGTGTTATATCCCATGATTCAAATTCGAGCACAAACAACCCACAAATGTGAAATTGTGCAATACCCTGTTCAAAAGCAAGATGAACATGAAATATGGGATGTGGCATTGCCAAATCGGAGCTATTCAAATGTTCCATTGTTTCCCGTTGCTCATTTTCTCAGGGCTTACTATCTTTGCAAACGGCAATGAAACCATGGAAAGGACATCTACATGTACAGGTCTATTATAATGATCACACGATTGCTTTAAACCTCTGAGAATCGATTGAATTGATTAAAATTTCCCATTCTTAAGAGTTAGTCACATTCTCTGTTTGCTGATTATTGCGGGGGTGACATGGCATTTTGCAGCGAGGAATGCCGCCACCAACGGATTTTGATGGATGATGAAATGCCTTTAACGAGAGATTTTGATGGTTGAATGAATGGAGGCATTTGCTGCTTCTCCATCTTCATCGAGTGCTGCTTCATAAGATCAGAGGCATGAGAATTGTCCATCATCAGAGCGGCAAAAAGAGGCATTTCAATGTATGTATTTTTTGCATCAGAGTTGTTGTAGAAAAATACACTGCTATAGATGATATAAAAATGTATCTCTATTTTATTCAGAGGAAAAGGGATTGAATGGGGTAGGCTTTGCATATTAATACGGAGAGAGTTTTTATCGAAGTTTCAAGTGTCAAATGCAAGAATAAGCTAATTGAATTTTTATTTCCAATCCTTCAGATTATTCCCTTGGTAGGAGAATCATTTTAAACAGATTCATAGTTTTATCTCCAAGAATCTGTCTAAAAATTGCTACTTCATCTGAATTTAATGAAGTTCTTTCCCCGGCTGGCGATGAAGCTCTTTGTTCGAAAGCCAAGAACCAGTGTGCACCGCAGGGTTCTGTATACGACTGTTGCGCTCCTCATCTTGGGCGTTGTTATCTTTTTCAGATCTCTGCACCTCACACAGATGCCCTTGTCACAAGAATACAGAAACCCACAAGAGCAGCTACCAGGTCACGAGTTCGATCCTCGGGATGAGAACAGAACAGATCCTTTGGACCATCCGACTCCACTCAGAACACACGCCAACTCCACAGGGAATGCATCTTCAATTGTCACAGAGAACAAACTAGCTCGCCATCATTCGCTGGTCCCTGGGTTCTTTATCTTTGGAGACTCCACTGTAGCCTGCGGGAATAACAACAGTCTTGGAATTTTTGCGAGAGCGAATCACCCTCCATACGGAAGGGATTTCGACACCCACATCGCCATAGGAAGATTATCCAATGGCCGACTCGTCGTAGATTACCTAGGTAAGATTTGTTGATTATTTGGAATATATACAATGTGTATACATCTCCGTGCAAACCCTAGATGCGCATGTTCTAGGTTTTCTTCATCGGTAACGATCGATCTCTGTATAATATAAACAATGTGTATACATCTCCCGAAAATCCCCAAATCCGCATGGTCTAGGTTTTCTTCATCTGTATCGATCGATTTCACTATAAATTTCCTTCTCTGAAATGTAACAGCAAACCTCATGGCTATGCCGCTGGTTCAGCCATTTCCTGGACAAGCGGGCCGAATCGAAACCATGGCGCGTGGACTCAATTTTGCTTCTGTAGGGGCACGGATTTTGCGTCCCAGTGACTCAGACCAAGTACTGATTGCCTCTGTACTCAACGATATGATTAGTAATACTTCCTGTAAATTTTCTTTGAAATAATGGGGATTGGTCTAACAGAATTTGTTTATATTCATTCATTCAAAAACAAGGACAACGCATATTGTTGGGGCAGCAGGCTAAGCTAGCTACAGAAACGATTGAGCAGATATCGTCGATCCTAGGGCGAGAATCAACGAATCAAATAATTTCGAAGTCCATTATTTATATCTCCATAGGAAGCATCGATTATATTGACTTCTACCTGTGCAATCCTTTTGGCTTTTCCTCATTCACGCCATGGAAATTCAACCAATTGCTCATCGATGCTATCAGCGCAGAAGTGGAGGTCAGTAATCCTGCAAATCTTCGTGTCCAGGGTTTTAGGGATTGTGGAGGTCAGTTGTCTTGCAAATCTTCGTGTTCTGGATTTAGTGTTTAGGGTGGAGTTCAGTTATCCTGCAAATCTTCATGTTCAGTGTTCAGGGTTTAGGGTGTGTGCAGGTCAGTTATCCTCCTAGTCTAAGGTTTCTTGACAATACCAACAATAATTTTCTTGACCATACAAATAATAATCATTTCAGTCTTGTTGAATTGAATTGCAATTTGGGTAATATTTATGACTGTGGAGAATCTGTATACTGCGAACGCAAGAAAGTTTGTGTGCGTGGGTTTAGGGCCTCTTGGATGTGCACCACATTTCTTGGATGTGCACCACATTTCTTATGGGAGCGTAACAGCACCGACGGGGAATGAATTGAGGAAATAAATAACATGGTGATGGCGTATAATTTGGCTCTTAGGTACAAGTTGGATAAGCTCAGCAACCTCCGTTTTGTAATGGATTGTTAGATCGCTTCAATGTAACTACAAGGTTGTATTTTCAATACAAAAGTTACTCGGGTTGGGTTGCGCCCACTATCCAACCTTCTCCCCCTCTAGTTACAATGCGATCATTGGATGGTGTGCTAGGTTACCAAGTACATTTTGTCAATACCCTTCTTTAGTGTTTATTTTACATGTTTGTAGTAGAAGACCTGCATTGACCTTGGTGTGAATGAATTTCAATCTACAAATTTGTGTGTAGATATTTCTTCTGTGTTTTAGTAATATGAGAATTGAACTAAACTTTTTCCTGCATATGTGTGAGCCAATATATATTATGTCGCATCGATCCAACAATGAGAGTCCACATTGTATTCTCAAGGACATGTTATGTATTTATCCCAGGAAGATATTGATTGGTTGATGAAAGGTTTTGTGTAGCCACGTATTTCCAAATGTTGTAGATGATATTCTAGATTTCTTTATTACAAAGTATATTAGCTCAGATGCAATTACTCTGTTTTGTGCATGCTATGTAATGATTGAGCATATGCAATCTATTCTACATAGCTTAAGTAGATCATAACACAATATATTTGTTGTAGATTAACACCCATTCAAAGACGAATCTAAACTTGGAGCTAATGACCTGTACCGTCCATTTTAGTTATGATAAACGACTTGTTAAGCTATTGTGACGGCAAGAGATCTGTGTTATGACATTTCAAGATCGATCTACTCCTTCTTGTGGTAACAAAGTATATTTATGGTGCTTACTTATCAATTAAATTTTATATTGATTTAATAACATGCGCCACATATCAGTGATATCTCGACAAATACATGCACCTACATTTCCTTATTCTTTGCAGAGTAGTCTATAAGAATTATTGCACGTGAATGTTATGAAAAGGAATATATCCTTAAAGTTAATACCCTGTAGCTTTCATTAGGGATTTCCAAAGAAATATTTTGTGATTGTAGAATGCCTATGGAGTGATCTCTTCAATTACATTACTTTTCTCTTTGGATTTGTGGTAACATAATATATTCTCCAGAGATTTGTGTGTAGATATTTCTTCTGTGTTTTAGTAATATGAGAATTGAACTAAACTTTTTCCTGCATATGTGTGAGCCAATATATATTATGTCGCATCGATCCAACAATGAGAGTCCACATTGTATTCTCAAGGACATATTATGTATTTATCCCAGGAAGATATTGATTGGTTGATGAAAGGTTTTGTGTAGCCACGTATTTCCAAATGTTGTAGATGATATTCTAGATTTCTTTATTACAAAGTATATTAGCTCGGATGCAATTACTCTGTTTTGTGCATGCTATGTAATGATTGAGCATATGCAATCTATTCTACATAGCTTAAGTAGATCATAACACAATATATTTGTTGTAGATTAACACCCATTCAAAGACGAATCTAAACTTGGAGCTAATGACCTATACCGTCCATTTTAGTTATGATAAACGACTTGTTAAGCTATTGTGACGGCAAGAGATCTGTGTTATGACATTTCAAGATCGATCTACTCCTTCTTGTGGTAACAAAGTATATTTATGGTGCTTACTTATCAATTAAATTTTATATTGATTTAATAACATGCGCCACATATCAGTGATATCTCGACAAATACATGCACCTACATTTCCTTATTCTTTGCAAAGTAGTCTATAAGAATTATTGCACGCGAATGTTATGAAAAGGAATATATCCTTAAAGTTAATACCCTGTAGCTTTCATTAGGGATTTCCAAAAAAAAAAAATTGTGGTTGTAGAATGCCTATGGAGTGATCTCTTCAATTACATTATTTTTCTCTTTGGATTTGTGGTAACATAATATATTCTCCAGATCTTGTATATTTGTTGAGACTTGAATTGATTCAATGCTTATGCTTGAAAATGCATGAACATGTCTTTTTAAATATACAGTAAACTTAGGTTTTAATAATTATAATGTATTCTACTTTTAATATTTTATTTTAATGGCCAGATTCTGTAGATGATGAAAATGGACTCCCTTCACCCCCCTTTGATGAGGGTTCCTTTCTGACAACCCAGACAACTTTGAATACCTTAGAAGTTAGGTAGTCTTAAAATATGTGTTTATTATGCTCTCTTCCTCAATGTGGCTGCAGGTAAGATGTTACTTGGTCATGGAAGAAACCTAGTAGTCTTGAGGCCTTTTTTAGATATCATATACCTACTAAAGGCTTAAACGTGCTTATTGCTTCTCTGTGGTATACTGCAGTGGCTAGAAATAATTTGAATAATGGGTGAAGACTATTTGTTAATGTCGTTGTGGCAACAATTGCAAGCATGGTAATGTGCCAAAGTTACTGAAGTTTTTCCTATGCTTTACTAGAAAGGATTTTTGTTCATAAGCTTCATTTTTCATGTTGCAGGTACAATCAGATTCTGCAGATGATGAAAATGGGCTCCCTTCAGCCCCATTTAATGAGGGTTCCTTTCTGACAACCCAGACAACTTTGAATACATCAGTTAGTATTCAAATATGTGTTTAGTATGCTCTCTTCCTCAATGTGGTTGAACGTGAGAAAGAGCATTCCTTGCTTTTTAGGTATTATGTAACCGATAGTTTTTCTCTATTTTGAAAAATACTATTGATTCACAATCTTAAATACTATTGATCCACAATTTTTCACAATCTTAAATACTATTGATCCACAATTTTTTTTTTAAATCTTAATGGGGGAAAAACTTATGTACCAGCTAGATATGTTGGACGGAGATTGTAGTAGGGAAATATGCATTTCTTATTTGGAGTTATTTGTAATATAGCGAAATGTTTTTAAACATGATTTTGTGTATTTGTACAGCAGAAACCAAATTTCCCAAGTGATGCATATGTTAAATTGAAGTTCAAAATAGCAAAAGGCGGCTTTAGAAAGGATATCATTGAATAGAAAATGGTTTGTAGTCAGTTGGAATGTATTTTTATTTTAAAATTTGTTTCTGCAATAGCGGTAAATTATGAAGTGGATGTTAGCTCATGAACTTGGTAACTAATGGAATAATGATGCTTTTATAACCCAAAAGCAGCATATAGTTCAAGTAATGAAATTACAAGACCTACCTAAACAGGGCCTGAACTATTTCATGGTAGGCCAATGTCACAACATCATTGTCAGTGGATGAATAACGGCATATAGTGACACTATATTGAAAGATAAAGTAGTTAAGACGCAGCTCCATGAGGTGTGAAAAGCTCTCATGAGGAGAAAGTAAATTCCTAGTGTGAAAACCTCTGATGAGGAGGAAGTGACTAGCCTGTGTGCTGGCCTGATTTGCATTGTGTTTGTTTCTAGTAGATCTAGATCTATTGGGAAATTAATTCTAGATTTTCTAGAACTCTCACATTTGAGGAGCTCCAAGATAGAGATGACAAAACTAGGTTTTTTCTTTGGGATTCCTTACTCTCCCTTTTTTGTTTATTTGAAGTCACGCAGGAAATCATGGGCATATTTCCAATCTGCTAATTCAAGTGCACTAGAGAAAGCCTAGATTTGGGGTTTCGTTGGAGGATTCTCAACTAGATCTACCATTCCATCTTTGTTGGGCTTTCAATTCCATATCTAATATTTAAACAGCAAGAAGACTTGATTTGATTAGGATATTCGAGATATGGAAGGTTACAAGATCATTGTGAACCTAAAACTATCATATATCTTTCGGTGTATAAAATTCATAGTGTCGACCTTGAGCAGGGGGAGGGAAAATCATAAAGAGTATTGTAATAATTATTGTTGTAATTTTATTCTATCTTAGTCAAATCTAACCCTCAAGGTCAATCTCTCTTCTGTAATGGATTGTTAGATCACTTCAATGTAACTACGAGGTTGCATTTTCAATACAAAAGTTACTCTTGTTGGAATGTTATGCATTTGTATGTTAATATCTTGATCTGAGTTAAGTTCTCTTTCGAGAGGGGCATGCTGGTTGGTTTGGGACCACTATCCAACCTTCTTCTCCTCTAGTTATAGTGTGATTGTAATATGTTGTACTAGGTTACCAGGGATATTTTGTCAATACCTTTCTTTAGTGTTTATTGTGGTTTATTTTACATGTTTGGAGTAGACGACCTGCATTGACCTTGGTTTGAATGAATTTCAATCTACAGATTTGTGTGTAGATATTTCCTCTGTGTTTTAGTAATATAAGAATTGAACTAAACTTTTTCCTGCATTGTGTGTGAGCCAACATATATTATGTGGCATCGATCCAACAATGAGAGTCCAGATTGTATTCTCAGGGACATATTATGTATTTATCCTAGGAATAGCTACGTATTTCCACATGTTGTAGATGATATTCTAGATTCTTTATTACAAAGTATATTAGCTTGGATGCAATTACTCCTTTTTGTGCATGCTATGTAATGATTGAGCATATGCAATCTATTCTACATAGCTTAAGTAGATCATAACACCATATATTTGTTGTAGATTAACACCCATTCAAAGATGAATCTAAACTTGGAGCTAATGACCTGTAGCGTCCATTTTAGTTCTGATAAATGATTTGTTAAGCTATTATGACTGCGAGAGATCTGTGTAATGATATTTCAAGATCGATCTACTCCTTCTTGTGGTAACAGAGTATATTTATGGTGCTTACTTATCGATTGAATTTTAGATTGATTTAATAACATGCGCCACATATCAGTGATATCTCGACAAATGCATGCACCTGCATTTCCTTATTCTTTGCAAAGAAGTCCATAAGAATTATTGCACATGAAAGTTCTCAAAAGGAATATATCCCTAAAGTTAATACCCTGTAGCTTTCATTGGGGATTTCAAAAAATTATTTTGTGATTGTAGAATCCCTATGCAGTCATCTCTTCAATTATATTAATTTTCGCTTTGGATTTTTGGTAACACAATATATCTCGAGATTTGTATATTTGTCGAGACTTGAATTAATTCAATGCTTATGCTTGAAAATGCATGAACATGTCTTTTTAAATATACAGTAAACTTAGGTTTGAATAATTATAATGTATTCTGCTTTTAATATTTGATTTTCATGGCCAGATTCTGCAAATGATGAAAATGGACTCCCTTCACCCCATTTGATGATGGTTCCTTTTTGACAACCCAGAAAACTTTGAATATCTTAGGTAGTTGTTAAGAGGTAGTCTTAAAATATGTGTTTAGTATGCTCTCTTCCTCAATGTGGCTGAAGGTGAGATGTCACTCGGTCATGGAAGAAACCCAATAGTCTTGAGTTCTTTTTTCGATATCATATACCTACTAAAGGCTTAAACGTGCTTATTGTTTCTCTGTGGTATACTGCAGTGGCTGGAAATAACTTGACGAATGGGTGAAGACTGTTGTTAATGTCACTGTGGCAGCAATTGCAGGCATGGTAGTGTGCCAAAGTTACTGAAGTTTTTCCTATGCTTTACTAAAAGGGATTTTTGTTCATAAGCGTCATTTTGCATGTTGTAGGTACAATCAAATTCTGCAGATGATGAAAATGGACTCCCTTCACCCCTATTTGATGAGGGTTCTTTTCTGACAACCCAAACAACTTTGAATATCTTAGGTAGTTTTCAACAGTCAGAGTGTTGATTGATCTAGAACTCTGACTGTGTCAGATGATCTGGTTTAATTTAAAATTGGGCAAAACATACCAATGGAATCATTCCACCATATAGAACTTTGAATGTGCCTGAAATTCCTATTGGATTCTAGTCAAATTTGTGGTTGGAAAGAGGGTGTAACCAATTCTATTTTGTTAAAAACTGGTTGTGTTAACATCACATCTAGAGTTGACCAGGATGACCAGTGGGCAATGTATCTAAGAACTAGTGGATGAAAGGATAAATTCACAGCTCTATCGATTTCATATAGATTATCATGATGTCGCTACCAACATTTGATGATAATTTGCAATATCAAGTGCCATCCTTTTGGAGTTTATGCCTTACGGCATTTCCTTTGCAACATGTGGTGCAAATGCTAGTTATACACTTCACTTGGTTAATTTTGCTTGTCCTAAATATCTGCTTTACACCAGACCTTTGCCCTTGTCAAAGACACTCAGGACTGCACTTATTCGCGTACCTTACATCTCATCTTAAGAGTCAAGACTTGGTCAAACTTTTTATCATGGGAGTAGATCAAGCTCCTGATTGGGATCAGAATACTTGAGGTGCAAACCTCAGATACTATTTTATTAAAATTTATGTGCTGATATTTAAGAGGAGTTCACACATAAAATTAGGCAGGGTCCAATTTTATACCTTTTTAAATTACACCGAAAACAAAAAGCTACAATAGAAAGAAGGGTTTTCTAATCTTATAATAAGTAGCTTGGCCAGAGTTTCATCTGACTTGGAAAAACTAGTGAGTGATTTGAAAAGTCAATCTAAGATGATCGAGAGTGCAAGATGTTATGGCCTTAGACAAAGAATCCGCATAGAATAAAAAGGTTGCAACAGACTCCATGGGAATCAAACCCATAACCTAAAACCTGGAAAATATCTCAACAAATCAGTCTAAACAACATATTTCGCGAGCAATTCATATAAAACCAAAGCACTATGACAAACATACCAAGGATATTTGTGTTTTCATTTTTTTCCCAGAAGAAACCTATTCTAGACATAAAATAACATGCGGATGAAGCAATCAATAACATGGCTGGAACATTAAATAAAATGTCAAAAGCTTAAATCTTACCTCTAGTGGGTAACGTGTAAGATTGACAAATTTTAAATCTTTGTGAGGTGATGAGACAATTATATCATTAACATGCCTTATCCATGTGAGAAAACCTTTATGCCTAATTAAAAATAAAATTTATAAAATGTTAAATTTGGAAAAGTTAAATCTGGGATTGTTTAGGATATTGAATGGGAATTGAGAGTAGATAATTAATATTCTTATGTTGATTTTTTTATAAAAAAATAAAAAATAAAAGTTAATTACTCATTGAAGTTTTTACGAATAATGTTGTTTTTAATCTTATATTTCAATAACAATAAAGATAGAAAAATGAATAGATAACCTAATGAAAACGCCATCAATTAAATTTTCATTGAAGATAATGAATATAAAATTATATGTTTAGATTAAGAGTTATTTTTAAAGTTCCTATTTTTTTTAATATGTAAATTTGTTAAGTTTAGTCTACTTCATTATTATTCTTTTTGAAATAGGCATATAAGAATAAGAAATTATTTTATATTAATAAATATTATGTATGGTTACATATAATTTTGGATTAATAAAATGGTTGATAAAATAAAATTCTTTTTGACATGATTTTGATTTAATTGTTTTTATGTCAATTTATAATAGAAAATTATAATATAATGAGACTAGTATTTATTTTGTGGATACGGAGGAAACTTTTACTTAAAGCTCGGTTGTTATTTTAATATAGAGAGAAGTGCATGAATATATTTATTAGTGATTGCATGGATAATTAAGGTCATGCAAGCTCTCTAGTGAATTTCGAGGTTGATTTTTATTTTTATTTTTATTTTTATTTTTATTTTTATTTATTTATATTTTTTATTTTTTATTTTTATTTATTTTTATTTTTTTTCTAAATGCTTATGTAATGTTGTATAGCTAAATGTAACATTCAAACTTGATTCACCACAAGGGAGACCATGGCTCCTAAGCGTCGAAGACAAACCCAAGGCACCCCTGAGGTGGAAACCCCACCTCTCGCCACTACAGAGATTGGAACCCCAGCTGAGCAAGCTATATTACGTTCCCTTGGGGAAATGACAAATACCTTTAAGGATTGGGTCACAAGCCAAGGACAAGGCCAAAGAAATGATCAAAGTAAAGGAGGAGAGTCAGAACGAAAACAGAGACAAGACCTAAATTCTCAGTTTAATGTCGAAGATGGACAAACAAACCTCGATATTATGAAAGAAGTCCAAAAATCCAAATTACCAGAGTTCATAGGTCAAGAGGGGGGTTCAAAAGCAGAAGCATGGGTAATTGGTGTCAAAAGAGCACTTAGCTTTAGGGCATACACTTCAAGGGAAAAGGCCCAAATATCAATGAGTCTACTAAAAGGAGACGCTCTATTATGGTTGGTAAATGAAGAAACAAAGATGCAAGTCACCCCATTGCAAGTTACTTGGGAAATGTTTGAGGAAGCCTTTCAAACCAGGTACTTATCAGAGGAGTACAAACACCAATAAGCAGGGGCCTTCCATGCAGTGCGACAGAATGGTAGATCTATCGAGGACTATGAAGTTGAATTCTATGCATTGGTCCATCACATGGACTATATGGCTGATGATAAACGTCAAGCTGAAAGATTCTTACATGGACTCGATCCCTTTGTCCGAGCGGAAGTCACCATGTGGAAGCCCACCACTATGGCAGTGACCACTATTTTAGCCAAACAAGTCCTAAGGACTATAAATATGAAAAAGCGAATGGTGGTTGATGGAAATATGGGGAAGGAACACCCCACAACGAGGGTAAATAGACCAAGGGAGCATCCATATGGATTCTAGGGAAGACAAAACAATGTTTCTCGGATCGCTAGTGCAACTTCTAGGTTGCCTCTGGGAGGAGGCAGGGGTCAGCCCTACTTGAGAAGAACTAATGGTTGGGGGTAGAGGATTTGGTGGCCAAGGACAGGTACAAAGTGAGAATCAAGATCAAGTGGAATTTTGGCAATGTGGAGGTCCACATTATAGAAGGCATTGTCCAAGGTATCAAACTGGGATTAAACAACAGGGACACAAAGCAAAAGGAGGAAGACAGCAGAACCCACACCGAATTCATGCAGCCATAAACCATCGCCAGGTCAATCACCAAGCCACAGTGGTGGAGTCCGCAGGTATGATCAATAACATCCCTCTATCTGTGTTAATTGATCCAGGTGCCACTGATAGCTTTATTTCTCCTTCAACACTACTTAGATGTGGATTGACAGCTCATGAGCAAAGTAACTTTAGAAAGGTAGAAATGGCATCAGGCTCTCAACAATCAGTAGGATCAATGGTAAGAGATTGTAGTGTCAACATTGGGGGGTGTGATACCAAGATGAACCTGTATAGCATGACTCTAGGGACTTATGACTTAATTGTAGGAATGGATTGTCTTGAATCTCATCAAGCTATAGTGGATTGCTATAATAAGACAATTCTCCTAAAAAATTATCAAGGGGAAACCACAGTAATAGAAGGCATTGAACGTGATGTTACGTTGCGCCTCATATCAGCCAAGAAGGTTAATAAGTGTATGAGGAAAGGATGCAAGATTTATGTGGTAAAGATGGTTTGTGCCAACGAGAAGTCCTCGGATAAGTTGCACCCACTACTTTCTGAATTTGCATATGTATTCCCTCCAGAGCTACCAGCTTTGCCTCCAGTTCGAGAAATCGATTTCTCCATTTCTTTGAAACCAGGAACAGAACCCATATCCAAAATACCTTATCGAATAATTGTCCCAGAGCTTAATAAGTTGAGTATACAGCTTAAAGAACTTCTTGATGAAGGATTCATCCGACCAAGTGTGTCACCTTGGGGTGCACCAGTGATCTTTGTGAAGAAGAAGGATGGAACTCTTAGGTTATGTATTGATTAATGAGATCTAAACAAGGCCACCATTTGGAATAGGTACCCCATGCCTCGAATAGATGACCTCTTTGACCAACTAAAAGGAGATTCAATATTTTCCAAGATAGACTTACGGTTAGGTGACCATCAACTAAGAATCAAGGAGGAAGACATACCTAAGATGGCATTCAGAACATGATATGGACACTATGAGTTTACTGTTCTGCCATTTGGTTTAACTAATGCCCCAAAAACCTTCATGAACTTGATGAATAATGTCTTCTGAAGATATTTGGACCACTTTGTCCGAGTGTTCTTGGATGACATCCTCATTTATTCCCACAATGAGAAGGAGCATCAAGAACACTTGGGATTGGTACTTCAATGCCTTAGAGAACATAAGCTATATGGGAAACTTACTAAGTGTTCCTTCTTTGAGAAAGAAATTCAATATCTAGGCCATACCATTAGTGGGAAAGGCATTGCAGTGGATCGCAACAAGATAGAAACTATACTGGATTGGCCTAATCCTCGGAATGTCAAGGAAGTACATAGCTTTATGGGGTTGGCAGGCTATTATAAAATATTTGTAGAAGGGTTCTCACATATATCTAGTCCCATCACCCACCTCCAAAGGAAAGGGGTTAAGTTTTAATGGACAAGTGAGTGTGAGAAAGCATTTAATGAGCTAAAACAACGATTAACAACTACTCAAATATTAAAGGTACTCGACATGGACAAGGACTTTCGTGTATGCACTGATGCATTAGGAGAAGGATTAGGTGCAGTCTTGATGCAGGATGAAGGGGTTATCGCTTATGCTTCACGTAAACTCAAGACCCATGTAATCAATTATGCTACACATGATCTGGAATTAGTGGCAATTGTAATGGCCTTGAGACTATGGAGACATTATCTGATGGGGCGTCAAATTGAATTAAGAACAGATCATAAAAGTCTTGAGTATATCTTCACCCAAAAGGACCTTAAAGCTCGACAACGACGTTGGAATGAGCTATTTAGTGAATATGATTTCAGGATATCCTACATCAAGGGGAAAGAAAATAAAGTTGCAGATGCTTTAAGCAGGAGACCTAGAGTTCATTCAATATTATCATTGAAGATAGACTTGAGAAGTCAGATTCTAAACCACCTAGTAGGGGACCCGCAATATCAACAAATAAAATTTGCCTTACAAGAAGAAGTACCAGTGGCAACCAAGTGGGAAGGATACACCTTAGATATTGATGGATTGCTACGATATAAGGGTAAGATGTACGTCCCGGGTAATGATGAACTTCGGAAATTAATAATGAAGGAAGCCCACCAAGCTCCATATGCTGCACATCCAGGAGTCTAGAAAATGTGTGTGGATTTAAAACACCTATTTTTCTGAACAGGAATGAAAAAGGATATAACACAGTTTGTGGCCAGATGTTTAGAATTTCAATAGGTTAAAGCTGAACATCGACACTCGGCAGGTCTTTTACAACCCCATGATATACCAGAAACTAAGTGGGAAGTTGTTTCGTTGGATTTTGTTGGAGGCTTACCTATGACATCCCAAAGACATGACTGCATTATGGTTGTTGTTGATAAATTAACTAAGAGTGCTCACTTCATTCTAGTTAAGACTACCTTTGAAGCACCAGCTATTGCTCAACTTTTCTTAAAGGAAATAATTCACCTTCATGGAGTGCCCCAAAAAATAATATCTGACAGAGACACCTGTTTTACTTCCAGATTTTGGAAAAGCCTCTTACAATCTATGGGAACACAACTAAACTTTAGTACTGCATATCAACCAGAGACAGATGGGAAAACAGAAAGAGTAAATCGAGTATTAGAGGACATGCTAAGAATGTATGTCATGGATCAACAAAACCAATGGGAGAAATACCTTCCCTTAGTGGAATTTGCATACAACAATAGTTATCACAGTTCAATTCAGGCATCTCCCTTCGAAGTCTTGTATGGAAGACCATGTTGTACTCCATTAAGTTGGGATTGATTAGAGGATCGAGTCATGTTGGGACTTGAAATTCTCCAAGAAATGGAAGAACAAATGGCCACAATAAGCAAGGGCTAAAAGAAGCAAGGGATCGCCAGAAAAGTTATGCTGATGCAAAGAGAGTTGATAGAAATTTTGAGGAAGGAAGCCAAGTTTCTATTAGAGTAAAACCCTCTAAAATTCCCTTTAGGATTGTTAAGGGAACAAATTTATCCCCTAGATTTGTTGGCTATTCACGATCTTAGAGAGGATCAGACCAGTTGCTTATAAGCTCGAACTGCCATTCCATCTAAGAAGGATGCATAATGTGTTTCATGTTTCTATGCTTAGAAAATATGTACTCGACCCATCCCATGTTTTGAAATTTGAAAAATTGCAGGTTTCCAAGGAGGGAGTCCTTCAGGTCGAACCATTCTGTATACTAGACCGCCGGGTTCGTCGGCTCAGGAACCACGAGTTTGAGCAAGTCAAGGTCTAGTGGGACCAATATAGCCTAGGGTTAGCTACCTGGGAAGATGCAGATGTTGTTTTTAATTACTTTCCTTATCTACTTGATTAAAACTGTGTGGTGAACTAATTAGGAGTGCTTACTTAGTTAAGACAGATACATTCATGGAGCATCTAAATCATGTTTTATTGTTTAAATTTTATGATACATCTAAATCATACACTATGATTTCGGTTATAGTTTAATTAACTGTTATGATGTTGAGTATAATGTTGGATGAGGTTTCGTGATATGATGGTATGAGGATAATGATGCACATGTGGTTCTTATAATTGTTATAATTGTTACAATAGTGATGATGTATGCTTATGATGATGATGATATGCATAGGCATTATGATGTTATGTTGAGGTATATTGACATGTTCATTTACTACGTGATGATAGGTATTTAATGTTGAATGTTGATGTTATAAATTTGGATGGATATTATGATGTGACGCATGGGGTAATTATATGTAGAGTTATGACCTGCATAAGTTTTTGACAACAATGATGTTATGTTCTCATGATGACATGTAAGACTTGACATGTGGATTATTTTCTATGATACTATGATTATGACTAATGCAATGGTTGCATGTTGAGATGTGGTGACTGATAGGAACTCCACAAATGGGCCGAGAGGGTCGGTTTATTTGATGATCTCGTGAGAGCCCATACTTGCGAGGGAGAATATGTAACACCATATGGGTTGGGGACAAACTCAATCAACACTACATATGCCAGTGGTTCCTTTGTCTTGTATAGCTCTTGATGGATAGCTCTTGAGGGGCT
>APFE031660626.1:0-19849 GCA_000404065.3 Pinus taeda
GATGCAGATATGGCAGGTGACAGAGATAATAGGAGGAGCACTACAGGATATGTATTTACTGTTGGAGGAACAACTATCAGTTGGGTTTCAAAAATCCAAAGTGTTGTTGCACTTTCAACAACAGAAGCAGAGTATGTTGCTACTACAGGGGCTAGTAAAGAGATGATTTGGTTACAACGGTTTATGGTTGAATTGGGTAAGGAGCATGATAAGGGTACGTTATACAGTGATAGTCGAAGTGTCATTCATCTTGCAAAGAACTCAACATTTCATTCCAAGACTAAACACATACAGCTCAAGTACCATTTCATATGATCAGTGTTGGAAGATAGACAATTGAAGCTGGAAAAGATACACAATAGCCAGAATCCTGCAGATATGCTAACAAAAGTTGTAACCAGGGAGAAACTGAGAACATGCTTAGTTTCAATTCGTCTTCAAGGATGACGATGAAGATGAGAAACAGCCAGGTCCAAGAGAGGAGTCATTGTCCAGCAAATGAAGTAGCGACGGAGTTGCTACAATCATTCTCCAAGTGGGAGATTGTTGTGTGTGGAGCATGATTGTTCAGAGGTCTTTGTGTCAGCCGGATGTATACCCCAAGAAGTTTTGTACACCCCTCCATGCGGGGGTCTCGAGGGGCCTATCCCCCCGACTAGGGGGTCCAGGGGCCAGCGGTCCCCTGACGAGGGCTCGGGGGCAGCGCCCCTGAAGCTAAAGATAGATGTAAATTTGCCTTGTAAAAGTATAGTAATTTCTAGTCAATCTGGGCTGTTCATTAGGCGGATGATCTGACGGTAGAACTTATGTTTGGTTTAGGGTTTTTTGCCCTAGAAGGCAACCCCTCTCTTTGTATGAGGGCATTGTATTTGAGGCTGTGAGATAGATGTGTATTCAGTGTGAGCGAGAAACAGAGAGGTGAGACTGTGAGAGAAAACAAAAGATATTACAACGGATTCGCTGTAGGTTGTGTCTCTTCATTTTGCTAGATAATAGAAAGGAAGGACTAGCTGTTCGAGGTGGACGTAGCCCAAACTGGGTGAACCACGTATATCTATGTCTCTCTTGTTTTGTGCATTTTCTGTGTTTATATTTCTGCAATATTTTATGTGTTCCATTGCTCTGTAATATTTAGTTTTCTAACATAAATAACAAGAAATAATAAGCTCCACCTAAGGACCTTGTTTGCATAGGACAACAAATGTCGGTATGCACAAGTTCAAGTATATTTTTCTTTCTCCTATTTAGGCTAGAGGGAAATTCATCCCTGTGCATTTTTCCAAGTGCACAACCTTCACAGTTAATATGTTCATTTCTTAAAATAGGAAGTCCATCAACCATACCTTGTTTCTGTAAGAGCAATAAGTCATGAAGGTTGATGTGACCAAACCTTTGATGCTAAATATTCTTTGTTGTCATAGTCGTTGAAGTTAAAGCTTGACGTGGCATGCTTGTAACATTCAAATTACATAGGCCTCTAACTCGTACTCCTGATGCAACTGGCTTCTGATGTTCCAGTAAATCCTTTACAACACAGTAAGTTTTGAAAAATTCTACCTTTAAACTCTGATCTATAATCATAAAGACAGAGTTCAAATTCTTTTTAATACCATGCACATACATGACATTCTGGATGCGCCTAATATTACCACTAGGAAATATCACAGGAATATCTCCATACCCTTTAATTTGGTATGCTCTGTCATCTCCAAGCCAGATATTAGCACCATTGATAGTCTCCTTAAAATTTCTATACCAATGTTTATTACATGTCATATGAGTGGATGTTCCAGAATCCATAAACCAAGTTCCAGCCTCATTAGTCTCAGCAAAAAGAGCAGCATCAGAGACAAATAATTTAAGATCATGATTCAGATCTTCGCCAGCAAAATGCCCTATATTCCTCTTGTGTTTGTGTCTGTTTTCATCATTCTTCTTTTTATAATAGTCTCTAGAAATATGACCAATTCTGCCACAATAAAAACACTTAATTCATGAATCATTTTAGCGGATGACATACCTTGCAATGGCTTTTTCTAAGAAGGACCACCACTTTTATGTCCTCCTCCTAGTTTCCCTTTGAAGAACGTTTTCTTTTCCACCAATGCGAGATCTTCATTCTAAGGCTTCAAATTCTTACGTCTCTCTTCTTCCTGCATCAAAATCCCTATCAACTCTCCAAAGGTGGAAGCTTTCTCCCTTAAGGCAAGCCCTGTAATGAACATTTGATAATATTTTTTCATGCCATTTAAGGTAATCATGACGAGATCTGTGTTGGATACTTTCTCTCCTATGTCGCCTAACTTGTCTCTTAGTTCCTTAATCCATGAGATGAATGCAACAACATATTGATTCTCTTCCATTCTAATGGACAAAATCTTACTCTTCAGAAACAACACATGATTTGTATTTTCTGTTTCATACAATTCCTTGAGTGTCACCTAGATCTCATTGGTGGTTTTGCAGTCTCGGATATGAGGGATTGTGATGTCTTTTGTCAACATCTTCAAAAACACCATCGCTTTATTTTCCCTCATTTCCCAATCTTGAACTATGCGGTCGTGGCATCACCGAATGCAATTGGCTTTGCTTCATCTCCATTTCCAATTATCCACACACTAAAACCCTCGAGCAATGTCTGCAACTTGAGCTTTCAGTTGCCTTAATTTGACCCATTGAGCTTATTGCTCTCATTGAGGTGTCTCTATAATGTGATTATTCATTGTGACAAAACAATTTCAACAGTGACTTGATTTTCATTCATGAGTGTCACCAGTAGCTTATCTGATCAATAGATCCACGACTCCAATAACAGATCCACTGGTCTAATCTACAGATCCAATAATTGAGCAATTGATCTACGAATCCAACAACAGATCCTCCAACAATCAATCTACGGATTTACCACTAGATCCTCCAACAATCGATCTACGGATCGACCTCCAGATCCTCTAGCGATCGATCTACGTATCTACCACAAGATCGTCCAACAATCGATCTATGGATCCAAGTCCAGAAAAATTACCTTTAATATACAAAAAATTGTTTGACAAGACCACCAACACAGAACCAAAAAATGTACTAGCATACCTCTCCGTGAGCACTTCCTCTTGTGATCCTTTTTCGCCTCCAACAACAACTTCAGCTCCGCTCGCTAGCAAAGAAGGCTTACTCGCTCTCCAATCTCAGCCACCAGGGCTCTCACCCACAAAGGCTCAACTCACAACAGACCCATCACATAGAGCTCATTCTTTGCGCTCTAATACCATGATAAAAAATGGAAAGACAAATTAGAATGAAACTTACACACTAAAACTAGCAGCTCACAGGTGAGCCAAGCTACACCTAGGGACTTCCCAAGCAATATCGCTCTCATCCATTGATCATCAAATCAGAAATAAATAAGTTTACATTCAATTTAGGGAGATCAAAACTATATCCTAGAAAATAGGAACTAAGTCTAAACTGAGACACACACATAACCGTGAAGCAAGGACTCCATGAACATAGGGAGTCCTTTGAGCCAAAGGAGGGAGACATTGTTTATGGACTAATAAGCCAAAACTGAATGCAATGAGACAAAAGAAGTGGGTAAGACAAATAAACTTCACCTAAGACCAGACTCTAAGAGAGAAACCAAGTAGACATGAAACATAATTGGGATGAATGGAGAACAAGAGTAGCCAAACTAGGAGAGCTTGGTTCTTCCCCTAAGAAAAACATGGCCGAAACAAAAGTGATGGAGATATTTTTCAAAGACCAAAATGGCAAGTGATATAAAATCTATGCAAGGCAGTAAATAGTTTAATCATGCCATTGCTTGTTTCACTGGCCACCATCATTAACCAACACATGATGCTATGAGGAAACTTCCCAAAATCAATACCTAGACAGTTAGACAAATACGAGAGTATTCACCATGATGAAAATCTTTAACAATAATGAATGCAATTAATACCATATCTCTTCTAATAAAGCAGACTGGCATTCATCTATACCTCATTTAATACTTAAGCTAATGGCAAAACACACGATCTGTATACCTCATTGTATACCTCATTTAATACTTACGCTGATGGCAAAACAAAACACACTATCTGAAATTACTTGTTAGTACTTGTTAGTGGTGGGTAAGGAGGCAGGGTTTCACTCTTTTGCGGTTAACTTATTTCAAGAAAACAAAGTTTTAGACTAATAAAACTAATTTTAGGGCATACTCAACCCATTAATACATGATAAATAACAAAATATTTTAGAATTGTTAATGTGGGACATATAAAAGGGGTTAAAAAAAGGTGTAAATACTTGCCCAATTTAACCAGTGACCGAAGTGAATCCAAAAGACCGTGGAGTGTTGGGTAACTAAAGACATGGATGCGAAACAGTGACCAAAGTGAGCTCATGAAATGTAAAGGCCGTGGAGTCTGAGGAACCTAAAGACATGGACGTGAAGATATGTGAGCAGTCAGCGGAGTGAAAATTGTGGAAGCAGTGTTCTTTCAAACGAGAGAAAGATGTGAGAGGACAACTGCGGGACCGAGACGGATTGTCTGTAAACGAGTAATTCAAAGAAAAAGTAACTTCGGACATTTAAAACGCGAAAATGATGTTTTCCTCCAAAAGTCACCGGTGGTCCATTCAAACCCGCTTTACGTTTGCGCATGTTCTATCAACTACTGTTTCTTCATAACTGGCAGTACGGGGAGGTTGGGATACCACTGGGTTTGCTGCTTCTATGTTTTTTGGTTTTAGCGGAACTTTTGCTAGTATTATTTTATTTTTTTACTCATGATAGTTATAATCATCATGGTCATGTGATATCGGAGACAATCAACATAAATATTTCCAACCTTTTGACTTTCGGTAATAATCATTATTATAAAAATCACACATTTTTATTTTTATTATTCAAATCAAAGGTTAAATTTATAAATTGATTCACCATTTTCAAAACTTTTAAAATATTCAAACTAGAAATTTGAATAACTTAAATATACAGTTTCCAAACATGCGCCAAAATTGACTAACTTAAATATACAATCTCCAAACATACTCCACGGAAAGGCGAAAATGTTGAAATTTTAAAATCCCCATTCTGAAAGCATTGTGGAGAAAGATCTGAATATTAACAAACTGAGTAACCATTGATATTTTGAGCTTGCCTCGCCTTCAACGTAGAGTTTACAAATTTTGTTTGTGATCCTCCACTACTCACGCCATAAAACGTTTTGACTACGACGGGAAGAGGTCCCACATTCAAACCGAGTCCACGTGTTCCCCACGTGAATGAAAAATTGCTTCATCCTCCAACAAACTCAACCGTCTTGGAAATTCCATAGATGTGTCCAAATGTAGCTCTCCTCCTCCTGCTCCTCTGAAGTGGGAAGGAGCTCCGACGCCCACACCTCGTCAGTCGACGGCCATATTTCCCAATTCGGAATCCCGGCGCCGTCAGATCCCGCCAGCATCGACAAACACAGCGCCAAGTCCTGCCTCTCCTCACATATCTGATGGTTGTTTCCCACCAACTCCATTTCTGAAACCAAAGACGACTGCGAAGGGGACCCTATGAAAGAGGCCAAACTCGAAGGGGCCTGGCTCAACGCATATTCGGCGGCGGCATGCTGAATTTGCTCACGGGAAAGGGGGGACGGAGTCGGAATGTCAGGGACAGAAAAGTTGAATTCGGCATTGCGCCCTCTCAGACAATACACTGCGGCATCGTAAGCGCGGGCAGCCTGCTCCGGGGTAGTGTATGAGCCAAGCCATATCTTCTTTCTGGATCTCGGCATCCGGATTTCAGATACCCAGCTCCCCCATTTTCGCAGTCGGATTCCCTTAAATTGGCGGGAACCGCGATCTTCTTGTGGTAGAGAAATGGCATTATCAGGCTCCTGCTCGGGAAAATTCTCCATATTTGGCAATATTGCAGAAACTCTGAAGCGAAATTAGTGATATTTCACGGCGGGAGTCAGTGAAATGAGCCCATGAAATCCAAAGGCCGGGGGGGCTAGGGAACTGAAGACATGGATGCATATATATAGGAGCAGCCAGAGGAGTGAAAACGCTGGAAGCGCGTATAGTCAGTGTTCTTTCAGGCTATGAGAGGAAGATGTCAGAGGACAAGTCCGAGATTGAGATGGACTTCCTATAAACGAGTATTTCAAAGGAAGACTTCCTTTTGGATATTGAAAACGCCAAAGAGATGTAATTGCTAGGGAGTCTGTAAACGAGTAATTCAGACAAAGAATTCGCTTTTGGATATTGAAAGACCGAAAGAGATGTATTCGTCTATTCATCACCGGTGGGGAATAAAAACCGGTCTTTTCGTAAGGTACCCGTACAGAGTAAACACTAGCCTAGAGAGGCCATTCTTTTTATAAGTAGGTAGGCGCTTTTTATGTTTGCGGGGGCAGGCTGGGATACCGGTGGGGTACGTACTTTCAAGTATTTTGAGGGGAAGTTTCGCTTGTCCCACTTTGCCTTTCTACACCGCGTACAATAGCGCTATCATACTTACTGAGACGCTTATTTTGTCAATGTACAGTAATTTTCAGAGCAAAGCTGCTGCAGTCTGATTGTTATTTTAGATTTGAAATGTATTAATAAGTTTTAAATTTTGAATGAGATATAAATCACAGATGGTACAAAATCGCATGAAAATCATATTCCCAATTTCTTTTAATCTTTTTCAAATGATTTCATATGTATTTATATTTATTTTCAAATTACATAACATACCAAATAAGATTCATTCAGATCATATTCCTAGTCTTTTTCCTTTCTTTTAACATTTTTCCAATCAATTCAAATATTTGTTTATTTATTTTTAAATAACACAGGTTACGAAATGAAATTCAAATCTTTTTCTTAATGATAGGTTAGAAAATGAAATTCAAATCTGAAATTAAAACTTCATTCCCTACCCCACAAAAACAAAATTTGTAGTTTCATGGTATTGGGAAGTGTTGTGTTTTTTACAGGTTAAACAAAGGATTCTTTGTGGACTTCCCTTGTAGTTGGTTGTCAACTTCTATCGCTTTCAGCATGCCTCGCTGACGGGTTCGTCCTTGTTGTGGGAGGGTTCAACATGCCCAAGCTAGGCATCCTAAGCTAGGTCACAATTCGTCCTCTTCCAACGCATCCAACCAAAAAGCAGAGGACGTTGAGGCTTTCTCTCCATCTAGTTTTCCAGGGAACCTCGTGGCCCTGTTGTCCATGGAATCCATTGTAGAGTAGCTGCAACACATGCAACTTGACATTAACATTCTTACGGACCACAAGTATGAAGATCGTAATGAGATAGTGGCCTACCTTACTGATATCCATTATAGTGAATATGCAATTCTAGAGCATTTGGACAACCTTTGGCACAACCATCGTCACACAAATGACCACCTTTGTAGCTTGGAAGCACGGGTGGAACACATTGACTTCCATATTTACTTTGTAGCTCTCCATGTAATGCCTCCCCATCCCCCTCCTTTATGTGTTGTTGTCACTTCAGGTCTCTTTTTGTGTTACTCTTAGTATGCTAAAGCCACAATGCCCTCTGGAAATAATGTATGCAAACTGTCTTCCCAGGTATTCTCTAACCCCTAATCTGAAAATTTTTAGTCAAAATGAGAGAGTGGGGACTGTTGAGATCATTTTTGTATGCTATGCTATTTTGAAAATCTAATGAAAGTCATTTTGAACGACAAAAAAAAAGATGACAATACAAGCAAGTAGTAGTTATTTTCATCCCAACAACATTTCAATCAACACCATCTCATCAACAACCACAAGTAATGCATATGTTTTTAATGGTTTTATATTCTTCAATTATGAAGATAACATACTTTCATTTTTGTTACAAGAGTATAGGATAATTTTAAAGGTGAAAAGCTATAATGGGGCCACATCATCTCATGTCAATAACCACATGTAATGCAAATGTTTTTAATTGTTTTCTATTCTTCAATTATGAAGATAACATCCCTTCATTTATGTTAAACGAGTATAGGATAATTTTAAAGGTTAAAAGTTATAGTATGACAATAGGTTAAGAATAAGAGTTATTTCCTCAATGTGTGTGTGTGTGTGTGTGTGTGTGTGTGTGTGAGAGAGAGAGAGAGAGGTATTCCATAGCATAGACCTTCCAATTGGAATTATAAATGGAAATTTGGTTTTTCTCCACAACTAGAAAGTGAATCTCATGATTATGAAATTGAACTCTAGCCTCTACAAATGATGATGTTGATCTTGCTTCCCTTGAATGCACACTTTTTTTTTTTTTTTTTTTTCTCCCATATATTTATTTCCCATGTACATAATAGTGAACACAAAATTGGTTTTAGTAGCAGATTTATTTGGTATATTTTATACCATACCATAAAATTTCATTCTCAAAGCAATGAGGCCTTCAAATATTGAAAATTAAGCAACAATTTCTAATCTTGTCTTTTGACAAATGGCCACCTAAAAACTACAAGTATTAATGAAAAATCTTTCTTTTGCACTCTTTTTTTAAGCTAAACCTTTTAATAAAAAATTGTGAATGTATAGAAACTTTTCCTAACATGTTTCTAGATTGTTTATAGACATTAATACAAAATGGGAAACCAAAACAAACAAAATACTACCATGAGATTTGAGGTGCAAAACACTAAAGACAATATCATATTTTCTGGTAAAGGTTTAATCTCATTTGAAGTATATAGAATAAACATGACTATTGTTTGGGTGGAAAAAATTCCATCACATAGAGTTCCTAGCTCTAAGAGGAGAAGGAATGAATTCAAATGTTCCATGTACCTTCACTTGTCGAAAAAACAAAACCCCAAGTTCAAGGGTTAGCATTTCCTTATGATATGAGTTATAAGTATTTCAGAACTGAATTATTTAGATGTTGGGATTAACAATGCTTTATCACTTGTCACATGTATCGGCCTTTTAAAATTTCTTATGTAAATATGCTTGCTCATATGGCCCAAAAGGAAAGAAAGGAGATCATGTAATTAAAGGAGTGCCTTTATTTGTTAATAAGAGGAGCTTCCAGTGCCATTTCATTGTAACGGTTATGGTCCAAAGCCATAACATATAAAATGTATGATCATGAAGATAGGGAAGGATGGACATATCATGGACAACATGACACTTTGGGCGGTGCTATGTCCTTGCATAAACCAAGGATCTGATGGGGCATGGTTTCTTAAATAAAAGTTTTTTTTTTTTTTTTTGGATATGCCAAATGACTAATTATGTAAAATCACATTAAGAAATTTGTTGACATCAATCTAATGACTAGATAAAGGTAATTATACTTGTGTTGAAAAGGTGATGTCAACATTTGTAATTTTATGAGGAAAGGAAACTACCAAATGTACAAAAAGGATCAAATGAGTGTGAACCTTTGGTGTAAAAAATACTAGGATAGTTTTTCTTTTTACCAAAGTCCCAATGGTGAAGAGGTCCCTTCATAGTCAATGGTGAAGACCATGGTTAAGTTATCCCATAATATATTAATAGTCATAGATTCGATATTCAATACAAATAAATATGAGGTGAATTTTCCAATGATTGATTAAGTACAATATTTTGACTTGTATTGATTAAATATGATTGATGAACTGAATTTGACATCATATTTATTTTGAATGTGAAATATTATTTGCACATGCTTGTGTGACTTTCAATGAAAAACAAAGTGGGGTGCCAATTGCATGAGTGGTAATGTCACAAAATACATAACAAGATATTGCAATATGGTTGGAACACCTCATGCATAAGTATTACTAACTTTTCTATTTTTAATAATGTGAAAGCATTATTACATTAAATTTGTTGCATTTTTAATAATACATGAATTCTTTCATTACACAAATAATCATATAAACATCATAATAATATAAATTTATAAATTCATAGCATCCTGAAGTCACTTTAGAATTATCATTCCAACTAAATTCAAATATACCAAAGTGACATTTTTATTGCAATATACATGTGCACCATATTTATTCCAACCATTTCAAAATGCTTTTACACATTCATTCCAACATACTAATAAGTTAGAATTGAGAAATACACATCTCTAAATTCATTAGCTTTTTTATTCTCCATTTCACTCAGAAGGTAATGCGAGAATACCAACCATGTTTCATACAGAAGGCTCCCCTTGCCTTCACCATACCAGTTCCTAGTATCCGTGCAAGGTATGCATTAAATTGAATATATAGTTTTCAAATTCAGCTAGAGGAATTCTTGACAAGTTCCTTTCCTTTACCCCTTTCTACCTTCATTGTCAATACCGACACTTTCAATTGAAGTATTTTAAAGTGTCCAGTTGGTTGATAATTGCTTCCATTCTTGCAATAACCAATAGTTCCTGAAATTATCTCAACCTCATACATTATTCATAAATTCATCAACACATATATTATGGATTTCAATGAAAAATTCACAAAGGCATTTTCATTTTCATTAACTCCCAATATGTCTTCATTGATGTTGTTCATATGTTGTCGATCTCTAGACCTTTAATGTTTCCATTCATGCACGAAACAAAGGTCATAAGCGTAAGAACATCATATTAATAATGATAATTACCAGTAGTAGGTCACTCTTTCCCACTTTCCCAATGGACATTCAATACAATATGGAATCCATTCATAACTTCATTATGTTACTCAAAACATGGCATGTACAAATTTTATTTACATACCATTACTATCTGCATCTAACATACCTCCATGCATCTGGAATATCATTGGTTAATATTTATTTAGTGGACATGTATCTCTAATATACTTCATCTCTTGCATGCCTATGCTACTATTCATCAACTTATGGAAAATTATCAAAAAAATAAAGAAAAATATTAAACTAGCAATCACTATGTTAAGAGATCCCCCCTTATAGTTATGGATGCATCACTCAACTATAAACTTCTGCAATTCTGCTGGATTGCTCCAGGGAATCTAGTTAGCACTCTAACTATTTATTTTGTTGCATCAACTCAAATCAATCTTTAGGTAACATTAGTGTATCTATATATACAACAACATAATTTCATAAAAATACACACGCATACATAAAAAATAGCTTTAAAACATAAATTATTTCCTATAATCAAACCCTTCTAGGTTTAGTTCTGAACCTGGCTCTGACACCACTTTGTAACACTATCCTCCCACGCGCTTTGAATTAATATGACTTGAATGGGAGGTGTTACTTCAAACTTAAGATAACCTCCATGGTCTCATTATGAAGATGAGGTTACAAAATTTCTTCCCACCCAAAGTGTGCAAAATTCCCTTTGGATAACCCCATCACATCCAAATAATTAGGACCTTTCCTACAATATAATTTTATCTCAATCTAATTCTTGGACTAAGATTTGTGTCCAATTAAATATTTGATTATTTAAAATTGCCACATCAACAAGTTTGGCTACATGGCACTTTCAAGTAAAATACATGACTCTGCAACATCACACAAATCCCACATGGTCTGTGCCATGTCATAACACCATCGTACCCTATTCCATTCCTTTGGAACAATCCCATTCAAACCTTTTTGATGTGACAATAAATTTCCCATTGCATGCTGATGAGTTTCTCATCACACACTCTTTGTTAGGCATGTCATTCCTCCAAGAGTATCCCACTTCAATCCTTTCATACTGCGTCAAGACATGAATATTTACATTATTTACCTGGAAAGTCTCCCATTCCATGAATTTTGCCTATCACATCTACTGCTATAGGGAACAATATAATCACTGTCGAGGTCCATGGTTCATAATGACATAGCTCGGTCCATGTAAACTACACGCTAGTGCCAAATATCACATCCAAACATATTCCACCATCACGTGTCTCCTAGGTGCCACATCAACCTGACCTCCATGTCACCTACTCCCACTGCATCTTGCTAACATCATGCTCACACCACAATGATGTCATCCTTCCATTTTCCATCCATGTATCCTTTCCCATCCTATGTACACCTACCACCTCAACAAATGACATGGGTACCATTGATGTCAATCCTCCATGCACATCAATGATTTCTTATGATATGTCGTTCTAGATCTTTTTCCCCAAGAACATACTTTTCTCCATTCCTATGATATATTTCTCTGTTCCTCGGGATATGTATGTTACCATTAGCAAACATAAGAGTTTCCCATCCCATGGATCCATATCTTTTTCTCCTAGGACATAGACATTATAATCTGGTGATAGTAATACCTTTTGTAGCCTATTATCAAGTTTCGCATCCCCATAGCCCTTTCTCCATTCTTTGGGACATGCATATTTCCTTCTATAGATAGGAAAAAAAAAATTGATCGTGCCCCACACCTCCCATCATTAGCACCCATTCCTACTACATGTCACTTGCCAAGGAGTGCACAATGCAGTGTGAATATTCACATCATACAATAGGGATAACTTTTGTTATGTGCCATTGTCAAAGCACCAACCTAACACTCTCGTAAATAGTTGTTTCAAAGGCTTACTCAACGAGGAAACAAGCCTATGACTTGCAGTACATAGACATAGGGAATCCAAAAATTTCCCATGACTTTGGCAAGATTTTCCTTGGGTTTATACAAGGTCTAGAGCACACTTACAATGAGAATGAAGCCTTCATAGCTTGTGATTAACTTATTATTTATCCATAAACATATTAGATAAATGGAATCACATGCTATATCATGTCAACAAAGGAAATTCAAACATCCATGCACTAATCTACTTTAATGTAATAAACCATGATACTTGTAACATGCTAGATTATAGAAATCACACACCAATAGAGGTTAGATAAAGCATATTAAATAATCATGCACATACTTGTAATTAATTTCCATACATGTGATTAAATAATTGTTCACGTACATGTAATAACCCCCTTTTTGTTTCCGAAATTTTTTACTTTTGTAGATCTATCTGTTGGGCCCTTCCTCACTCAATTTGTTACACTACTAATTTGTTTTTGGACGAATTAGCTACATATTGATGTTTTATTTATTCATTTATTATTTTTTCCAGGTGTGGTTATCCATCTATACCTCATCTCTATGGTTCATAGGGTGTTACAACCCTATATTGTATTATATCATGCCCTCCCTAATAATTCCACTCCATGACACAACATGGTTATCCCTACATTATATTTATGTGAGATACCTACCATTATACAGCCATCGTGATGCATTGTTAGCTGATTTGGGATGGTGCAAAAGTAGTTTCCTTATTTTTGGTTTTTCCTCTATATAATATTTTCAAAGCACTAGAGTGTGTGTGTGTGTGTGTGTGTGTCTATATATATATATATATATATATTATATATATATATATGTTCATTTCTTTCACATTTCTCTTTTACTTCTCTTAGACATTAGGAAAACCTATCATAACTCATTTGTCAAACTAGTAGTGGGGACAACCATCACTCGTTGTTATATGTGAATCTAGGATGACTCATCATTGTTATTCAAGGAAAACTATCCCACTTGGAATTACCCTCTTGTGGTTTGTAATAGGGCATGCTTTTTGTTGTACCTCTGAGATAGTAGTAGGTCAGCTACCAATGGCAGAGCATCTAAAATAATTGTTTTGGGGTTTTTGGTTTTAGTTTTGGAAGACCAATGAATGAAGACAGATGTAGAATTAAAAAACTTGATCCTTTGGATAATATTAATATCTCGGCAAAGGGCTGCTATAAAGCTTTACACAGTGAAATAGATCAAATAGTGGTGAGAGGAAGATAGAAAATAATATGATTATCACAGTTTCCGTACTATAAAACAGAACAATCATAAGTATGAAAACCTTCTAAACTACATTCCAGAGATTCAAGGTAGTATAATTAAGCCTACAAAAGATGTTGATGATTTATTGATTATAGGGGATTAGCTCAAGAGACGGTTCATTAATCCATTCTCTTAATAGATGATCACTTCAGGAGCTTATAAGAATAAATTGAGACATAATTATTCCTACCAAGATATCTCTATAAGTCATAAGAATATGAAGAAAAACATAATGATTGATAACTGGAAAAACTTACAATATAACACAAACTGTGTAAAACCAAATTCAAAATCCTCTGCTTTGTATTAAGGTTCCAGAATAAACAGAGTACATCAAATGTCTAGAACAACTTCCTTCAAAGGTGCAACCAGGTTCAAAGTAGAATGAATAGTCACGACTTAACAAGTAATGAACCCTGAGCCTTGAACATTGAACCCATAAAAACTCGAGAAGAGAGTTATTTATACAATAATGAAACTAAGAAAATATCCTAAAACTGATTAAGATTTATTCTCAGAAAGGAAAGATCTTCATACAAGAAGATAGGGGCAGCTATTGAACTGCTTCTTGTTGTCCCTTTAATCCAAGTTGTGTTGGCTTTGTTGTTTGATATTTTGTCATTTAAGTTGCTTGATTCTTTGTATCCTTTATGCTAGTCGATTACTTCATTTGATCTTTCATCTGATACTCTTTAAACTCTGTGAATATCCTTTGACCTTGTTGAGTAATCTTTATTATGTTCCTTTTTATCTTTATTGTGCATTTCAGGTTTTTATTGTGTTTTTCAATAGTAAGGTCTTCATATTTGTCTTCAAACTGTATGCAGGATTTTTCTTTGTTAAGCCTGGAACAAGGGTTTTTACCTGCAAAACACAGAAATGGTTAAGAAAACATAGGTGACAGAGAAGGACATCAATGGATTTATTGAGCTGGAAAGGATATCGGAAGGAGTCCAAAGCGTATCAGAAGGTAAAACAATGGCTTTATTGGTCGCAAAGGCTTATGGGGGTTCTACTGTGTAAACAAGCGAAACAAAGCCAAAATGGTGATTTTGTGTTTAAACGGAAAAACAACTTTCTTTTTGAAAGATGGTGCAAAGTGAATAATGGTCATTTTGTTGTTATGCGGGAGGTGGTTTTGGTTTTCATCACACCGCTTATGAGGCACGAGTGGTTTCAGGATGGGTCACCCGATACAATCTGAGCCTGACACGTAGCAAGGGGAGGTCAGTGGAATACCAATTTTTTGGGCAGGTAATGCTCGGATAGAGAGCCAACCCAAAATATTTGAGGATCATTTGATTTGAATGTATTGGATCAGATGGTGGTGGAGTGAAAGAGCAGCGCGGAGGGGCCCAAAAATTAATTATGGGGGTATGGCTTATTTATGGGTTAAAACTGAGATTAGCCATTAAATGGAGGTTTAGATTAATTCTTCATTTAAACCATAAAAACCTTTTAACAAAGAAATTCTTTGCAAAACACGGTATGGTAGACTTGAAAAGGCATGAATTCGGGCAGATAAATGATATCAAGTCCGGGTTCATCGCATATCGTAATCGCAGTTTAGTGAAGGAAAGGCCCATTGCAAAGGAATGCGATAAGGGCCGGACGTGACGTGGAAATAAATCATGGATAACACTACGTCAAGTCTAGGTTCCCATCGCATATCAGAGATCGCAATGGTGGAGGGTAATGCTTTAGTCGGGACTTACAATGGAGGGGGATGTGAAATGGGTAATGAATTATGATATATATTGTGTTGGGTCTAGGTCCATCATGCATCGCATATCGCAATGTGGAGGAGAGTGCATGCATGTTGAAAAACTTGTGATTTGCTGATGCGATGTTTTATTAAATACAGTTTTTATAATAAAACTAATGGTTTCAGGTTATTTAATAAAGGCAGTTAATAATATACGAGAAATGGAACTTTTAAGGGTTTAAAGCTATAAGTTAGCGTTAATATGAAATATGAGCGGAAAGGGAAAATACACTAAGTATGATGCTTTTTAATAAGTTATTTGCTTTCACACACACAGATATATATATATATATATATATATATATATATATATATTTATATATATATATACTTAGGCTAAACAACTTTTTGTGGGTTTTTTGGGTAAAAGGGGATTTAGCATGGGGCTTTCACTTTTCCTAGGCAAAAAGGATTTTGACCTTAGAAAAAGTTTTTTTTTTTTATGGAAAATGAATGAATATGAAGTGTATGAAGGTGGGAAGGGGAAATTAGTAAATATAGGGATGAATGGGGATGATGGAAGTTAATTAATTGATCTTGTAGACCTTCATTTGCTTTGTGTAATCGCATCATGGACATAGAAACATATAGTAAAACATGATAAATGTACATTTTTTCCAATGGATTATCATACTTCTACAACCTTTCTTCTACTTACCCTTTGTTTATGCTATCATCTTCTTCTTCACTTAATGGGTGCATTTAAGCTAACAAACCCTTTTCCTTTCTGTTTATTTAAGAAGAAAACAATCTATTTCTAACCTTTTAACCTCCAAGGGCTCAAATTAAACTGATGAGCACCTTATTATTCTCTACCTAACTACTGATCTGCCAAGATTAAATAGTTTGGCCAGATCTTTATTCTCTAACTATAACATCAAATTTAAAGCATGAAGTAGTCAAGATTAAACTATTTGATTGTCATGGGTTGTGGCATTTATGACAAGCTGCACACAACCATTATTTTGCAGAAAAAATAGCAGTGGCATTTAGACTTGCTCACTTTCAGAGTTTATTTGTTTTCTTTTCTTTCTAACCTAACATTTTCTTTTTGCCTTAAATCTTTTAGGGCATCTAACCTAACATTTTCTTTGATATGGACATCATCATCAAGATATTTTCAAAACATTTTATTCAATTTTTTTATGTCCATATCCTAACTTAACATTTTTTCAAAATATCATTTTTTATTTTTTGAATATTTTATTCTATATTATCAAAACCAAAAAATGCTACAACATTGGCTCCATCTGGGGCCTGCTTTCTCATGTAGAATGCAGAGAACCTGCAGATCCATGTGCCTTCTCCTTGAGCGATGGAGTCCTTGCTGTAAGAAAAATTACACTGACATCTTGAAAATTAAAAGAAAACTGGAGTATTTATAATGAAAACTATTTCAACTTCTTAGTACTAGATGTAATGTTTGAGAAACCTTCCATTTATGGGATAAGTGGAATATATCCCCTCAAGATTTTGCAGCACAAAAGTGTTGTTACCCTTCACTTCAGCAATTGCTAAAGGTCCAAACCATAGATTTTCAAATTTGCCATGCTTTCCTTTCTCTTCTCTCATGGCATCCCATCTTACAACTAGATCACCTTCCTTAAAGTCCCTTTCTCTGGCTCTTCTGTCAAACAGGGCCTTCATCTTATTCTGGTATTTCTTAAATTTGTGTTGAACTTCATCTCTATTTTCATTAAGTTCAATAATTTGATTTATTCTTCTTGAAAAATCATCAGGTTCATCTATTGAATCCTACATAAATTTTAAAACCGGGAAAGCTAAATTGGTAGGGAAGATTACATCTTTCCCATAGATTAATTGAAATGGATATTTTCGAGTTGATCTCTTTGGAGTAATTCTGTTTGCCCATACTGCATAAATCAAATGTGAATCCCAACTCTTCTTATGATCATCGAGAGTCTTTTTTATTACCTTTACCAGACTTTTTTTTTATGACTCTACAAGGCCATTACCTTGAGGGTAGTATGGAGTTGAATGATGTAACAGAATCTGATATTGCTGGCAAAAGTCAATCATTTTAACACTAGAAAAAGTTGTTGCATTATCAGTGACAATTTGAGTTCGACAACCAAACATAGATAAGATATTCTCCTCAATAAACTTAATTACTACTGAATCAGTAGCATTTCTGACTAGAATTGCTTCCGCCCATTTAGTAAAGTAGTATGTTGCAGTGAGGATCCATCTATGATGATTACTTGAAGTGGGGTGAATATCTCCAACAAAATATAATCCCCATTGAGAAAAGGATGTTGAAACTATTGATGGAACGGGTGGAAGAGATGCTAATTTTTTCTTACCAACAAACAATTGACAAGGAACAAAACCTCTGGCCTTTGCTCCTACTTGTAATAACAGTGTGGGCCAATAAAATCCTCCCCTCAGAATCTTGTATGCTGTTTCTCTCCAAACATAATGGACCCCACAAAATCCTGTATGAAACTGATCAATGATTCCTTCAGTTTTTGATTTTGTTAAACATAATAACAAAATATTCAGTGGATCTTTCCAGAATAAATTTACATTTATAATGTAGTACTTGACTGATTTTAACTTAAGGGTTTTACAACGGGTTTTGGAGAATGATGGTGGACACTCAAAATGGATCAAGAAATTTACAATATCTTGATACCAGTTTGACAAGAAGAATTTTTCATCAATGTTTGTAGGACTGGTCTACTCTGAAGGTAGAGGTTCTTGTGGATTCTCCCCTTTACAACGAAGGGAAGGTTCTTTTGGATTCTCCCCTTCTGCAAGAACATAAGGTTCTTTTGTATTCTCTGTCAGGCAAGGAGTAACTGTAGTTTGGCAGAAAACGGATTCGTCTATTATTCCATAGGTAACCCATTGCTATATACAATAGGGAGTGATTGTTCAATTCATCTCCCGATGACTATTCACCTTCTCAATTTAGTTATTTACATAAAATTCCTAATCATGAAGATTAGGTGTCAACATTCCCCCCCTTAACCTGAAGGGATGTTGGTGAGTCCAAGCATCATTCTGAATTGTTCAAGCTTTTCCCTTCCAAGTGCTTTGGTGAAGATGTCTACAATTTTCTCATTTGTGGAACAATGACGGAGATGGATTGTTTTGGCCTCAACATGATGTCGAATAAGATGATATTTAGTATTGATATGCTTCGTTCGATCATGGAACTTTGGGTTCTTGGCCAACTTTATTGCAGAGGTGTTGTAAATCATGAGTGGAGTTGATTGCACTTGTTTTACCAGCAAATCTTCAAGAATTTTCCTGAGCCACACAATTTCTTTCGTTGCTTCAGCTGCTGCCACGTATTCTGCTTCTTTTGTGGAATCTGCTAGAACTGATTGTTTGTGTGATCTCCAGGAGACAGCACTTGATCCAAGACTCATAGCATATCCTGAAGTAGATACCCCAGTTTCTTTGTCTCCATCGAAGTCTGAATCAGAGTATCCAATCACTGAAGTCGTCCACCTGTGTATACTTGATTCCAAGGTCTTGAGTTCCCTTCAAGTACCTTAGAACTCTTTTTGCAGCAGACCAATGTCCCTCACAAGGCTTTTGCATAAACATGGAGAGGATTCCAATAGCAAATGAAATCTCTGGTCTGGTAGTAGTGAGGTAGATGAGACTTCCCACACGTTGTCTATATTTTGTTGCATCCTCAAATTCCTTTCCTTCAATAGATGTGAGCTTTAAGTTTTGTTCCATTGGAGTGTAAGAGGATTGCACTCTGTCATGCCAAACCTATTCGACAAATCTCCAATGTATTTATTTTGAGAAAGGAATATGGACTTTGGATGTTGGGTTACTTCAATGCCAAGATAGTAATGAACATAGCCCAAATCAGTCATTTCAAAACTTTTCCCCAATTCTTTCTTTATGGATGCAATATAGCTTTCCTTGTTCCCTATTATTAAAAGATCAACTACATATACCACAAGATATACAACTGTTTTGCCAACTTTCTTGACAAATAAAGTTTCATCATCAAGATCAAAATGATTGAAGTTGAGTTTCAGAAGATGCTCAGTTAGTTTTTTATACCAGGCTCGTGGTGCTTGTTTGAGGCCATACAAGGACTTCACAAGTTTGCATACTTTATGTTCATTTCCTTTCACAGCAAATCCTTCAGGCTGGGACATAAAAACATTTTCTTTTAGATCTCCATTCAAGAAGGCAGTTTTTACATCCATTTGATGGACTTTCCAACCGTTCTGAGCTGCTAGTGCAAAGAGTGTCCGGATGGTGGCCGATTTTGCTGTGGGGGCAAA
>APFE031660626.1:29913-58445 GCA_000404065.3 Pinus taeda
TAAGTCCAAGCAAAAACATCCTTATAATTTTGCAGTAACTTAAGATATTGAGCTTTGATCTCAAGGTCTAGAGATGCATATATTTTGATGTTTTTGATATCTTCATCAATTCCAATGTTAATCTCTTCTATGTCATCTTTTTAAGAAATGGACTGAGGGTTTCGGAAGACATCATTTTGATCAAATAATTTTTCTAAAGGAATGAGTCCCTTTGGAATAAAATTATTAGATAATTGAATAACTTTGTGATTAGTAATTTGGGTTTTTAAATCTAAAGTATCATTTCCATCTTCATTTTCATTTCAAATCTATCTTCATCAATTTGTAGAAATGAAAAATCATCTATTACCTGCAGAAATGATTTCAAATGTTCATCATCTTCGAATATTTGCCAGTTTTTCAAATTAGCTGGGATAGATGGCCTATATTTGACTTGTATCTGATAGAGTACATCAGTATGATCAGGAATTTTAAAAGAGCTAGCAAAGACAGCTAAGGTGCCCGCATGAATATTCTGATCTCTCATAATATTATTTAAATTAAAAGCATCAAAGAAGTTTTCAACTGAATCCCATACTTCATTTCGGTAGGACCTAAGTCTAGGGTGCTTGGTCTAGAAAACATTTCTTACTTGCTTAAAAATAAGTTCTGAATCAGTAAAAACACTTAAGTTTTGAACTTTTAATTTTTTTGACTAATTGCAATCCTAAAAGGAAAGCTTCATATTCAGCCACATTATTTGTAACTTTAAAGTCTAATTTACATGATTGGGTTATATTTTATTTTTCAGGTGAAATTAAAACTACTCCAGTTCCTACCCCATATTTCGTGCAAGAGCCATCAAAGAACAATTTCCAAATATCAGTTTGGTTTGGTTCAAGACTTTCAACTACCTCTTCAATTTTGACTTGAGTTTTACATTGGTTTGAAGTGAGTTGAAAACAACCAAATTCTTGATCTATTACATAAATTAGATGGTTCCTTGGCTAGTCAATCCAACAAAAAGTATGTACAAATCTTACCTTTCTATATAATCTTAATTGCTTTCCTCCATAAATAGGATTAGTAGCATATAACATATCCATCTGTAGAGTTCCCCCTAATTTGGCACAACAAAACCTAAAAAGGAGCATTCTAAACTTGGGAGGGATATCTGGTTACGTCAAGTTTCAAATGGTTCATGATAGATTTTGGCATAAGGTTGTGTGATGCTCCTGAATCAAGCATACAATTATATAACGTAGAATCATTTGTTTTAAGAGTTACATAGAAAGGAGACAATATCTCATCTATCATGTCTGAACTAGGGCCAAAAACTACTGCTAGTTTTTCATCTTGCAAGCTTATGACATCACCTTCAGCATCAACTGAGGTATTTTGTATCCATTTTGTGACTTGGATTTTGTAACCAGGGTTTTTAGAAAGTTCTAACAATGGAATTGGGATCTTAACCCTCTCTAATTCTTTTTCAACATTAAATGTAGTCAAAATGTTTTTACCAGTTTTGGTAGTATCAATTAACTGATCTAAGGGTTGAATAAGAGTTGTTTGAGCTTCAACAGTTTTGGTACGTGGTTCAATTATTGGAGTTTCCTTTGGAGGTCTCCAAGGACCAGGCCTAGGCCTAAGATCATACCGCTTGTTTAACTCCACAATTAAAAATTCAGAGAAAGCGTGATATTTAGAGACCTGTGAAGCTTCCTGATCTTCTTGAACCTTATTTTGTTGTGAGAGAGGAATGATGGCTGTTTGGTTGGAAGAAGAATCCATACTATTAATATCTTCATTAATTGTCATAGTATTATCATCAGGTTGTTGGTCATCTATTAATAGAGGAGTAGGAACGTATTAATCATTGCTAGGTATCTGAAGAATTTGCAGTGGTGGATTTCTTTTATACTGATCTTGATTTTCATTTTGGGGTCTAGTAACTGTTTGTTGTATTGTCCTAGGTTGGGTCTCAATCTTTGAAATCCTATTTGATAGGTTTCTGAGAAGAGATGTCATTTCATCTATTTTTTAGTCTTCTGATTTAGTCTTAGAGGAACTAGAGGCTTCCTGAACAGATTTGAGTTTTCTTTGGGCCTTTTCTTCCTTAAGTTTTAAAGAAGTTGAGGCTACCCTATTTGCTTCTACTTCTATAGCGTTTTTTTGCATATCTTCAAGAGTTCTTGAAGTTATCTCTAGTAGCATAACAACAAAGTCATCATCAAAAGCTTTAGAAAATCTAGACTTAGTTGCTGCTATAGGGGGCTCACAATCAACAGGCATTTTGTGATAGAGTTTATTGAATCTTTTGATAAAATCTGATACTGGTTCACCATAGTTCCTTTTAAGCTCTTAAAATTCTGTGAGGAAGTAAAGAGGGTCCTTTTTCACACCCCATTGATTTTTAAATATGGTTGTAAGCTCTTCCCAATTTCTAATGGAAGCTACTGGTAACTGCCTAAACCAAATCCTCACATTTCCTTCAAGTGATTGTACAAACAATCTCATATAAACATTTTCTTGTTCAATATTCATGTTGTTTGCAAAGTCTAGGAAAGCTTGAAGATGGTCCTTAGCTGAGGGACCAGTTTCTCCATTTTACTTGGGAAGGTATTTTAAGTATCTAGTTGGGAATGCACCAAGGTTATTAGGTAAGACTAAGGTAGCATATCTAGTCTTTACAATAGGTCGGAAAGCCATGATAGCAGGTGGTGTATGAGGTGCTTGAGGTGTATGAGGTTGTCTAGGTGGAGTATGAGGTGTTTGTGTGGATGTAGAGAATGAAGAAGAAGTAGAGGAAGAAGATGACGATTCAGGGGTTGATGAACTAGTTGGAGGTAAAGGAGGAGGAGATCTCCTAAAAGACTTCAAAGGAGTCCTAAGAACTAGCTTTGGGACCTGTAAAGGAATACCTTATTTTGTTTCAAAGAGAGGATTGGAATATATAGAGAAGGTCTCCTTAGGTTGTTCAGAAGAAGAAGCTTCAGGTCAGTCAAAAATGGAAGGAAAATGATAAGTGGTAGGGAATATGAAATCTATGGGTTTATATTCTAGTAGACTAATACCCAAATCAGACTCAGTTTTAGGTGATCCTAGTGGTAGTTTGGGTATTGGATGAGATTCTAATGAATGAATAAGGTAGGTTGACTTAAAATCAACTCCTTTATCTAGAAGTTCAGCAACCCTAAGTGATAAATGGGAGTAATGAGGATCATATGAGATATTACTATAGGGGTAAAATGTTTCTAATTCTTCATACTATAGGACTGAAGAGGAAGAAGAAGATGGTTGGTGTCCCCTTTTAGAACTGGCTTTTCTCAAAAGATTTTCAGGATTTGACAAAGGCTTAACAATGTCATCTTCTGAATGAGATCTGGTATGTTTAAAAGGTGCCATCTTAGGAGTGTGGAGTCACCTAGATGAATGAATTTAACCTTTCTAAGCCTTTAATCACCTTAAATGAATAGAATGAATGAATATCTTGTCCCAAGGGAAACTTAAAATAAATTCGAGTCCCCGGAAACGATGCTAATATGATGTTGTACCTCTAAGATAGTAGTAGGTCAGCTACCAATGCCAGAGCATATAAAATAATTTTTTGGGGTTTTTGGTTTTAGTTTTGGAAGACCAATGAATGAAGACAGATGTAGAATTGAAATACTTGATCCTTTGGATAATATTAATATCTCAACAAAGGGCTGTTATAAAGCTTTACACAGTGAAATAAATAAAATAGTGGTGAGAGGAAGACAGAAAATAATATGATTATCACAGTTTCCAGACAATAAAATAGAACAATCATAAGTATGAAAGCCTTCTAAACTACGTTCCAAAGATTCAAGGCAGTATACTTAAGCTTACAAAAGATGTTGATGATTTGTTGATTAGAGGGGATTAGTTAAATAGACAGTTCATTAATCCATTATCTTCATAGATGATCACTTCAAGAGCCTATAAGAATAAATTAAGACATAGTTATTCCTACCTAGATATCTCTATAAGTCATAAGCATATGAAGAAAAACATAATGATTGATAACTGGAAAAAATTACAGGATAACATAAACTGTGTAAAACCAAATTCAGAATCCTCTGCTTTGTATTAGGGTTCCAGAAAAACTGAGTACATAAAATGTCTAAAAGGGCTTCCTTCAAAGGTGCAACTAGTTTCAAAGTAGAATGAAGAGTCACAAATTAACAAGTAATGAACCCTGAGCCTTGAACATTTAACATTGAACCCATAACAAATCGAGAAGAGAGTATTTATACAACAACGAAACTAAGAAAATATCCTAAAACTAATTAAAGTTTATTCTCGGAAATGAAAGATCTTCATACAAGAAGATAGGGGCAGCTATTGAACTGCTTATTGTTGTCCCTTTTATTCAAGTTGTGTCAGCTTTGTTGTTTGAAATTTTGCCCTTTAAGATGCTTGATTGTTTGTATCCTTTACGTTGGTTGATTCCTTCATTTGATCTTTCATCTAATACTCTTTGAACTCTGTGAATATCCTTTGACCCTATTGAGTAATCTTTATTGTGTTCCTTTTTATCTTTATTATTCATTTCAGGTTTTTATTGTGGTTTTCAACAGTAAGGTCTTCATATTTGTCTTCAAACTATATGCAGGCTTTTTCTTTATTAGGCCTCAAATAGGGGTTTTTACCTGCAAAACACATAAATGGTTAAGAAAACATAGGTGACAGAGAAGGACATCAATGGATTTATTGAGCTCGAAAGGATATTGAAGGAGTCCAGAGCATATCATAAAGTAAAACAATGGCTTTATTGGTCACAGAGGCTTATGGGGGTTTTACTGTGCAAATAGGCGAAACAAAACCAAATTGGTGATTTTGCGTTTAAACAGAAAAAAAACTTTGTTTTTGAAATATGGTGCAAAGTGAACAATGGTCATTTTCTCGTTATGTGGGAGGTGGTTTTGGCTTTCATCGCACCGCTTATGAGGCACGGGCGGTTTTGGGAAGGGTCACCCAATACAATCTAAGCCTAACACGTAGCAATGGGAGGTCAATGGAATACCACTTTTTCAAGCGTGTAATGCTCGGACAGAGAGCCAACCCGAAATCAATGAGGTTCATTTGATTTGAATGTATTGGATCAGAAGGTTATGGAGTGAAAGAGCAGCGCAGAGGGGCCCAACAATTAATTATGGCAGTATGGCTTATTTATGAGTTAAAACTGAGAGTAGCGGTTAAATGGAGGTTTGGGTTAATTCTTCATTTAAACCATAAAAAACTTTTGAGAAAGAAATTATTTGCAAAACATGGTATGGTGAACTTGAAAAAGTATGAATTCCGACAGATAAATGATATTGGGTTCGAGTTCATCGCATATCACAATCATTGTTGGGTTCCAATTGATGATGTCAATTAGAATTTAATTTAATGTCAACCCGGGAAGGTAAACTTAGAAGTACTTATCTAAAATATATAGATTTAGAAGGATTCCTAATTTGTCCAAGATCTTAAAGTCCCCTTACAAGAACATATTCATTAAGACCTCTTTCAATAACTAATCAAACCTAGATCTAACAATTGTTTGAGATCTATGGTTCTCTTACAAGAACATATTCTACAAGATATCTTCCAACATTAGAACATCTAATAAGAACTTAAAAGCCTAGATCTAATAATTGTTTGAAATCTTACGGTTCTCTTACAAGAACACTTTCAAATAAGACTCTTCCAATATTAGAACATTTAACAAAAACTTGAAAACTGAAATCAAACAAAAACACAAAATAAATTATACCTAAAATAAAGAAATAAGCATGCCAATGAGGCCATGGGGGCCCTCCATAACTCCACAAGGACACCACTTCAATGGAGACTCAGATGTAGAAGCAAAATTGAAGTATGATCCTTTATTTCAAAATCTCCATTACAAACCAACTCTAAGATTACAACTCCAAGCTTCCAAGATTACATACTCCCAAAATTCTAAGATTAAAAAAACTTCAAGATTACAAATGGAACTCTAAAAAATTAGAAATGGAGGAGATTGTACTCCTATTTACACAATGGGATGAGATAACAAACTCATAATGATGATCCACTAATCTCTCTTTAGTTCCATACATCTCTCAACCATCTAGACACATAACCCCCTTCTGTCCTTGATCTTCTCCATGAGGTTTATCTTATCAAATTCGAATTTGATCATTCAAGGCCAGATAAAGGTGTCTTGGAAGCTTCCTTGGCTCTTACACATGTCACAAAAACAACCCACTTTCCATATATAAAGTAAAATATATTATTTTCTAATATTTAATCAAGAATTTCTCTTAAAAATGCTTAAAAATAAATAATATTTGGAAAATATAAATGAGACCCATTAGTGGTGAATAATAGGGAAAATGAAGTGACATGGTGGTGAATAATGGATGATATAATGGAAGCATAGGTGAAAAATGTATGGTAATGAGTGATATTTGTATGACATTTTGAAACCCAAACATACTCCCCAACTGAATCTCTTGCATGTCCTCATGCAATCTACTACAATGACTTATTTGATTTATTTCTTAGATGAGCTTCCTTTTAAAATATGTTTGGCTCTTGTGTAACAAACATCTTTCAATCATGGAATTCCTTTTAACTTTTCACATCTTTGGATAACTTTTATTTGTTTGCAAAGCATTTGCATCTTTGAATGACTAGTTCTTGTGTTACAATCATTATTTACTTTGTCAAGATATTTTTTTTTTAATAATTGGTTCTTGTGTTACAACCAGTGTTTACTTTGTTGAGATCAATCATTTTTAAGAAGTCATTTAATATGCTCATCATTTTGTAGTAGTTTTTATTGTGTGAAGACTATGTGGGTTAAGATGTAATATGAATGAGAGAAAGAAATGAAGTGTGCAACTCCCCTCCCCAACTGATGGTTTTTGGCAATTTTTAATGAGAAAGGGAATAGTGAAATAGTGGAATATTTTCCAAATATCATCATTTTAGCATCTAAAAATAATTTGAAGATTAAAGGTTAGAAAACATCATACCTTACTTACCTACAAAAGTGGATGAATCATGCATGTTCAGCTGCTACAATTTTGATCTAAAGCTTCTTCTGCAAGTTGTGGATGAAAGATGGATCTATATTGTCATATCTGCTACTGGATAGTCTGATGAATCTAATGAGTCTGCTGAATATGGCTGAAAATATATAAGGCTTGGAAGGTATACAAAATATATAAGTTACATTTTCCTTCCCCCAACCTTATTTATTGACTTGTCCTAAAGTCATGACAAACTGAAAAACAATGAAAGGAAATCTGCTTCATATGCTACAAAATATGAGTCTTCAAGTCTTCAATGCTCGATGGCACAAATCTTGCTATGTGAAGAAATGTCTTGTTGTCGAACATAAAAAGAAGTTGTTGACTTAGTGGCCATTAATGAATGCCACTAGCCAACATGAGAGCTCCCACCATTGATTCCAATGGGAGTCAAGATGCCTAACACATCTTTGTAGGTACGAATAAATTTGTCATGGTTGAGTCACCTACAAGATCCAACGAACAAGGGATATTAATGTACTCCCATTGTTCATGGGCAAGAGTACTTGCCATTAAGGCATGCAAGCCTCTAGGTGTTTTTACAAAGATAATTAGACTCTAGGACTTTGACTCAATGATATACATAGAAGCAGGGTTTTATTGGTGGAAGAAAAGGAAAACGGGGTGACTCAGCTTTGTAAGGGAGATGAATGACTTTATTCATGGGCTAGAGGTTAGTGAAAGAGACAGGAAAATGACTATGAAGGAAAATGAATAATGGATAAAGGTTTTATTTGAAAACATGGGAAGGAAAATGGAATGGAAAAGGAGTAGAAATATAATGGCGAATGTAAAGGGAAATGATGCGCATGTTTATTCACTGAAGAAGCATACTGGCATCTAAAAGGCTTGCATTGAGGACTCATTGGGATTTACAATTTTACAAAGGGGAGAAGATACTGGTTGTAATGAATATGGACCTATTCACATGATTCATCATAAAATTGATCTGTTGGAAGTCCAATTGTCGACAAATTAGACTCCTTGAATGATCATCTGATTAATGTAAACCTGCAAAAACTTGGCCTTCACAAAACATAAATATATCCAAGCAAAAGTGATCAATTTCTACTTGGTTTTTTATGCAAAAATTAAAAACCGATGAAACAAATTTAAATAAAATCAAATGTATAAGTTACCCCAATTCCATGATTTTTTCAAATCCATTTTCAAATATGAAATGAGTATAGTTAACTCCCTTCTTATGTAACTTTTGTAAATAAAATTCAATTTTGTCGCAATTATGCAAATCCCAAACATAGTCGAAATTATTTCATGATTTGCGTCGAGGATATCGAACTTCACATGTCGTCCTTGATCTTGTATTTGCCAAAAAAAATTGTCGAAAGTTTTGCCGTGTCGTGATTTTCTGCAATAAAGTGACCATAGAGATCACATTTGCATGAAGTTGGATCATCGCGCACTTGTCAAAGCCCAGTACAAATCCTGCATGAAAACTGTAAGAGATTTTTGAAAGATACTATGCAAGAATGAGTATGAATTCTCAACAACCAAAATAAAATGAAATGAAATTTATTTTTTACCTATTGCCTTTGCAAGCTAGTTCTTAACTCCAAAAAAGAAGTTACCATAAAATGTTTTCAGCTGTTATGAAATTTCCATTTGCAATTTTTTAAAAATTTTTTGGCCCCAGCAACGGCGCCAAAATGTTGGGTTCCAATTGATGATGTCAATTATAATTTAATTTAATGTCAACTTGGGAAGGTAAACTTAGAAGTACTTATCCAAAATATATAGATCTAGAAGGATTCCTAATTTGTCCAAGATCTTAAAGTCCCCTTACAAGAACATATTCATTAAGACCTCTTTCAATAACTAATCAAACCTAGATCTAACAATTGCTTGAGATCTATGGTTCTCTTACAAGAACATATTCTACAAGATCTCTTCCAACATTAGAACATCTAATAAGAACTTAAAAGCCTAGATCTAATAATTGTTTGAAATCTTACGGTTCTCTTACAAGAGCACTTTCAAATAAGACTCTTCCAATATTAGAACATTTAACAAAAACTTGAAAACTGAAATCAAACAAAAACATAAAATAAATTATACCTAAAATAAACAAATAAGCATGCCAGTGAGGCCATGTGGGCTCTCCATAACTCCACAAGCACACCACTTCAATGGAGACTCAGATGTAGAAGCAAAATTGAAGTATGATCCTTTATTTCAAAATATCCATTACAAACCAACTCTAAGATTACAACTCCAAGCTTCTAAGGTTACATACTCCCAAAATTCTGAGATTACAAAAACTTCAAGATTACAAATGGAACTCTAAGAAATTAGAAATGGAGGAGATTGTACTCCTATTTATACAATGGGATGAGATAACAAACTCATAATGATGATCCACTAATCTCTCTTTAGTTCCATACATCTCTCGACCATCTAGACACATAACCCCCTTTTGTCCTTAATCTTCTCCATGAGATCATGATCTTCTCCATGAGGTTTATCTTATCAAATTCGAATTTGATCATTCAAGGCCACATAAAGGTGTCTTGGAAGCTTCCTTGGCACCTACACATGTCACAAAAACAACCCACTTTCCATATATAAAGTAAAATATATTATTTTCTAATATTTAATCAAGAATTTCTCTCTTAAAAATTGCTTAAAAATAAATAATATTTGGAAAATATATAAATGAGACCCATTAATGGTGAATAATAGGGAAAATGAAGTGACATGGTGGTGAATAATGGGTGATATAATGGAAGCATAGGTGAAAAATGTATGGTAATGAGTGATATTTGTATGACATTTTGAAGCCCAAACAATCACAATTTAGCGAAGGAAAGGCCCATCACAAAGGAATGTGATAAGGGCCGGATGCGACGTGGAAATAAATCATGGATAATACTGTGTTAGGTTTGGGTTACCATCGCATATCAGAGATCACAATGGTGGAGGGTAATGCTTTAGCCGGGACTTGCGATGGAGGCAGATGCGAAATGAGTAATGAATTATGATAAATATTGTGTTGGGTATGGATCCATCGTGCATCCATATCGCAATGTGGAGGAGAGTGCATGTATGTTGAGAAACTTGCGATCCGCCGATACGATGTTTTATTAAATACATAGTTTTTATAATAAAACTAACGGTTTCAGGTTGTTTAATAAAGTAAATTAGTAACATACGGGAAGGGGAACTTTTAAGGGTTTAATCTATAAGTTAGTGTTAATATGAAATATGAGCGGAAAGGGGAAATACACTAAGTATGATGTCTTTTAATAAGATATATCTATATATATATATATAGGCTAAACAACGTTTTGTGGGTTTTTTGGGTACAAGGGGATTTAGCATGGGGCTTTCACTTTTCCTAGGAAAAAAGGATTTTGACCTTAGAAAAATGGGTTTTTTTTATGGAAAATCAATGAATATGAATCGTATGAAGGTGGGAAGGGGAAATTAGTAAATATAGGCATGAATGGGGATGATGGAAGTTAATTAATTGATCTTATAGACCTTCATTTTCTTTGTGTAATTGCATCATGGACATAGAAACATATGGTAAAACATGATAAATGTACATTTTGTCCAATGAATTATCATACTTCTGCAACCTTTCTTCTACTTACCCTTTGTTTATCATATCATTTTTTTCTTCACTTAATGGGTGCATTTAAGCTAGCAAACCATTTTCTTTTCTGTTTATTTAAAAAATAAACTATCTAATTCTAACCTTATAACCTCCGAGGGCTCAGATTAGATTGATGAGCACCTTATTATTCTTTGCCTAACTATTGATCTACCAAAATTAAACAGTTTGGCCAGATCTTTATTCTCTAACTATAACATTAAATTTAAAGCATGAAGCAGTCAAGATTAAACTATTTGATTGTCGTGGGTTGTGGCATTTATGACAAGCTGCACACAACCATTATTTCGTAGAAAAAATAGTAGTGGCATTTAGACTTGTTCACTTTCAGAGTTTACTTGTCTTCTTTTCTTTCTAACCTAACATTTTCTTTTTGCCTTGATTTTTTAAGGCCATCTAACCTAACATTTTCTTTGATATGGACACCATTATCAAGATATTTTAAAAACATTTTATTTAATTTTGTTATGTCCATATCCTAACTTAACATTTTTTCAAAATATTATTTTTTATTTTCTGACTATTTTATTCTATTAAATAATGAATCCATACAGGTGAGGAAAGTTTTAGATAGAGGAGGAATGACCTGTTATAGATTTTTATGAACCCAACGTTTCAGCCTACCAAGTGAGTCCATCATTAGGGGATGGATCAATAGATATTTTGAAGATATTAATGATGTATCCATGACCTGTATTTCAGAGTATATATATGGGTTATGAAATAAATAATATAAGAAATTTAGTCAGCCATTATCTGATTAGTTTGTTAATATTTAGATTTTTTTCCTTTTTTTTCTTTTCTTTTCTTTTTTTTTATTTATATATATATATATATTATCAAAACCAAAAAATGCTACAACACTTTCACTCCTCCCAAATGCCTTTGGGTCATGGGTCATTGACCTATTTCCTTACATCCGAGGAAGATGATATCTTAGACAAACAAAAGTATTTTTTCAGCATAAACATGTGGTTAAATTATGATTTATTCATAAACATATTAGATTAATGGAATCACGTGCTATATCATGTAAACAAAGGAAATTCAAACATCCATGCACTAGTCTACTTTTATATAATGAGCCATGATACTTGTAACAAGTTAGATTATAAAAAGAACACACCAAAAAGGGTTAGATGAAGCATATTACATAATCATGCACATACATGTAATAACCCTTTTTCTTATGAGAAATTTGATTTTTGTAGATCTATCTGTTAGGCCCTTCCTCACTCAATTTGTTACACTACTATGTTTTTGGACGAATTGGCTACATATTGATGTTTTATTTATTTATTTATTTATTATTTTTTCCAGATCTGGTTATCCAATTATACCTCATCTCTATGGTGCATGGGGTGTTACACCCTACATTGTATTATATCACACCCTCCCTAATAATTCCAATCCATGACACAACATGGTTATCCCTACTTGCTATTTATGCAAGCTACCTACCATTATACAGCCACTACGATGCGTCGTTGGCCAATTTAGGATGGTGCAAAAGTATTTTCCATATTTTTGGTTGTTCAACTATATAATATTTTCAAAACACTGGAGTGTATATATATATATGTTCCTTTCTTTTACATTGCTCTTTTACTTTTCTTAGACAATAGGAAAACCTAGGAATAATGCATTTGTCAAAATAGCAGTGGGGACAACCATCACTAAATGTTATCCATGAATCTAGGATGACTCATCATTATTATTCAAGGAAAACCATGCCACCTGCAATTACCCGCTTGTGGTTTGTAATGTGGTAGACTTTCACTCCTCCCAGGTGCCTTTGGGTCTTGGGTCGTTAACCGGTTTCCTTACATCTAAGGAAGATGAGATGTTAGTCAAGCAAAAGTAGTTTTTGGACATACTTCAAGACGATTCACATTAATCTTATATATATATATATATATATATATATATATATATATATATATATATATATATATATTATATATATATATATATATATATATATATAAGGTTATAATTAAAGTGTGATTTTTTTTCTATATAATATATATTAACCTTATATATATGTTATTTATATATATATATATATATAGTATATTAAATTTTATATACTAATATTATATGAAATTTCAATTAATAAATTTTGTTGCCTAAAATATATAGCCAAAATTCAAAGAATTGGCTTTTTCCTTTGGTAATTTTTATTTCTTTTTAATATGGTAGTTTTCTCCTAGAAAATGTTTCTTTTGTTACATGTGTGTCTTGCACATAGTCTGAAGTATGGTCATTCCCAATCTGGTAAGTTACTCTGGTAAGAAAAAAATTCCCAAGTTTATATTTGATGGTATATTTTTTTGGTATATGACTATTATTTGTTTTAACATTTGGAATAGATCCAATATCAGTAACAACATAATGGAAATGAGTGAATCCATTAGTCATCTGTAGACTTTTTATTGATTCATTGTCCAAGTGCTCCTTTGCAGATTTCTTTGTGATTGTTGCACTAACGATTTTTTTGCAAGTGACTGATAGAAAGGGAATCATAATTTGGTCTATTGCAGATCTATTGGGATATTTTTTTTACTTCCTTTCTTTATAATTTATTTATTTTGTTTCTTGCTTTATTTATCATGACACCAAATGTACTTTATATTCTTGAATTAGTAGGTACTAAATATGGGCTTCCATGGAAGAGAAATATGGTTGATGTTTTAGGAGTAAGAATTGATGGAATCCAGTTAATTGTGAACATATGAAACCTACCAATACTAAAGACTTGACTATGTGGGAAGAAACATGTAAACATGCAAGAGGTCTCCTTGAGAAAACTATCTCAGAAATTCTACAAGAAAATATAGCAACTAAAGATAAATTGGTTGTAGTGGAAAACTTTAACTTCTCTATATGGCAAGAATGATAACGTTACTACATATTCCCCAGAGACAAATATTGTTGATCCACTTTGTGAGGAATTCCTTACCTTACAATCTGCTGTTGCTCAGTTGTAGACAAAGAAAACAAGACTTAAAACCCAGTATAATGTTTTCAAGGAAGATCATGAATCCTTGTTGATCTAGTTTACTGAAAGGGATGAAACCATTCAAAACCTACAAGACTACAACCATAACCTTGAGTTGGAAGTGAGTCGATCACAAAATGTTGAGACAAATAATGATAATGTGGATTTGTGAGACTTATCTACTAATGATATTCCTTTTATTCCAGTGGATTATAATACCAATGATGTTAATATTTATGTTTCATTGTATGGTTTATTGGAAAATAGACATGTTTTTTCTCCCAACTTTGAAAACAACACTTAGGTACTAGGTCCTGACTATTAAACAAGACGAGATATAATGGAGGTGCACTTCTGAAGAATGGACATGGAATTTCTAATATTATTTCCCTTGATATACATACATCTAGAGAAAGCCTTGGATATCATACTATTACTCTTGTCTCATTGCCTACATATAATCATGATGAATCACAATATGTGTTATTTGTAGCAAGAGGAGTTCAAACTAGATTGTTGGAAGAGTTCCCCTCTATTGATTGTGTTGAGAAAACTGATGAGATGATCGATAATGTCATTGTAGACTTTCTCATAAATATTAATGATGTACAAGGTTTTTCTATTCTTGTTACTAAGTATGAACAATCTTTGTGCCATACCATCATCCTCATAAGAATTAGAGAAATTTATCAAGGAATGAAAATTTATGGGAACACAACAATGATTATTTTAGATATTTATAGCAAATACATAAAAGAAAAAATCGTGGACCAGTTCCAACTACCAAGGTAGACTGTGGTTGGAATGATGAAAGAATTAGGGGAATTTCGAGGTCTAAAATGGGCTTGCTAAGGAAATTATAAAATAATAGTGGAAATAATAAAATAATATTAAATTAAATCATCCAATTTTAGAGGGATAAAAGAAAAAAAACTATATTTTCAACTCGTATTTTTAACTTATATCCCTATGGATTTACTCAAATTTCGAGTGGCAAAATTTGTTGGACGCAAAGTTTCATTCCTCTTCCAATTAGTACCCATGTCTCATACTTTGTATGGACCTTACTACACGATAAATGAGAAATACATGAAAAATGTGATTACAATCACATTTTTTCGTGTATTTCTCATTTTTCATGTAGTAGGGTCCATCGAAAGTACGCAACATGAGTACTCCTTGGATGATGACTTAAATTTTGCATCCAACAATTAATCACACTTGAAATTTGAGTAAATCCTTAGGGAGATAAGTTGAAAATACAGCTGAAAAAAATAGTTTTATTATTCTATTATTTTTTAATCTTTTTACTTTTGTACTCCAAAAATGGTGAATCATCCCTCATGGTTGACATAATCATGTTGAATCCTATTGGTTCTTGTAAATTTTATTTTGGTTGTACATTTTAATTAGGAGGCCCATTTTAGACATCAAAATTCCCCAAATGGTCATGGAGTGCATTTCATATATGCTTGCAAACTTTATATCACTATGTATCATCCAATGTTATATAATTTTGCATATTCTTTTGTTTTATGAAAATTGATGGCAACATTATTTAAACTTCTTCAGAAGTGTTTCTTTCTTACCAATGAAGTGCTTAGTTGATATTTTCACCACATCCATGAAAAAGATGAAGTTTGTATGCTTTGAAAGTCATTGGAAATATGGGAAGTTGTCATAAAAAGGGAGTGTTGACATACTAACATCTTGCTCTATAAGTGTTCCATCTCCCTAGGTATTACTAAGGGGGATTTTGGAATATCTCACTTTGGAAGGTAATAATGTCTCAATTATGTTGGAATAAACTCTAATTTTATGTAAACGACTATATCAGATGTATTGGGATCTTGTTGTAACTTTTGAATGAGTGCCCACACTTCTTCATCATTCTTCCATTCATCTCTTGCTTCATTTATCTAATCTGGTTGGATAATAGAAATGGCACAAAGAAATGCTTCCACATCCTCATCCTTTCTTAAGAGTGCGTCTGCCACAACATTTTTCTTCCCCTTTTTGTAGATGATTTCAAAGTCATAACCCAACATCTTTGTGACCCATTTTTGCTATTCTTCTAAAGATAATCTTTGTTCTAAAATCTATTTAGGACTATCATGATATGTTTTTACCTTGAAGTGTCTTCCCATTAGGTAGGGTCGTCATTTCTTAAGTGCATGTAGTATTGCCAACATTTCCTTCTCATAAATAACTTTATGTAAATACTTTCCTTTGATTGGATGACTTTCGAAAGCAATGGGTCTTTATTCTTGCATAAAAAAAACACAAATTCCATTTCCTAAGGCATCACATTCCACAATAAAGGTTTTTTTGAAGTCTGGTGTAGCTAAGATCGGTGCTTGGCACATTGCCTCTTTAAGATGTTGAAAGGCCTTCGTTGCTTCTGGAGTCCATGAAAATGCATCTTTCTTCAATAATGTTGTTAGAGGCACTACTATTCTCCCATAATTCTTAACAAAATTGTGATAATACCCTGTCAACCGGAGAAATCCTCGTAAATTCTTTATGGATGTGGGGATTTCCCATTCCTTAATGGTTTTAATTTTTCTAGGGTCTACCTTAACACCTTCATGAGATACAATATGACCTAGATATTCCACCTCTTGTACTCAAAAGAAAAATTTTGACCTTTTTGCATATAATTGTTTCTCCTCCAATAGTTTGAGCACCCTATCAACATGTTGAACATGATCCTTCCAAGACTTATTGTAGATTAGTATATCATCAAAGAATACTAACACAAATTTTCTAAGGAAGGGTTTGAAAATGGAATTATCCCACCTTGAAATGTAGAAGGTGCATTGGTAAGGACAAAGGCATGACCAATAAATTCATAATGAACCTCATGAGTTCTAAATGTTGTTTTTGGAATGTCTTCAGTCTCATTTTGATTTGACGATATCTGAATGAAGATCCAACTTGGTGAAGTAAATTGATCCATGCAATTCATCCAATAATTCATCAATGACAAGAATGGGAAATTTATCTTTAATAGTGAGCTTGTTGAGCTCCTTATAATATAGACACATGTGCCATGATCCATCCTTCTTTAGAACCAATACTACTGGAGCAAAAAAAGAACTTTGACTAGGTTGAATTATACAAGCCTCTAGCATTTTTGCGACCATATGTTCAATTTCACTCTTTTGGTCATAGGGATATTTGTCAAGCCTGATGTTTGGAGGAACACTTCCTGGAATCGAATGTATAGCAGGATCATGATCATGAATAGGTGGGAGGCGTTTGGGAGTCTCAAATACCTTTGAATGATTTTCCAAGACGTTTTGGAGATCTAGAGAAATAAATGATTTCGATGTGGGTACCTCTAGTGAACATAATTGTGAAATTATGCCTCGTTGTTCTTTCTTTAGAAGTTTTGGCATTCTATTAGAGCTGATTATCCTTCCTGGTTTCCCTGTGATACCCCTTGATTCAATTTCCTTTCCATCTAAAGAAAATTTCATGAAAAGTTCCTAAAAATTAAAGTCTATTGTACACAAGGATTGTAGCCATTGGACTCCTAGTACAACATCAACACCACCCATTGGAATGGAAAGCATTGGGCTATTCAATACATATTCTCCCATGGATAGCTTGATATTATTGCACTTTCCTGAGCAAGCTATGGTTCCTCCACTTCCAACCATCACTTGGCACTTGGTGCTGGATATAGGAAGCAATTCAATTCCTTAGCTATCTTACAATGAATAAAATTATGGTTACTTCCCGAATCAATCAACATTATTACCTTTTTATTCTTGATATGCCCTTCTATCTTGATAGTTTGAGGACTTGTAATTCCAGCCAATTCATTACAAGATATGGTTGGATTCATTTCTTCTTTCTTTAAGGTTTGTTCCTGGTTTATATCCTCTTCTTTTGAGATTTCTTCTTCCTTTTCTTCCCGCTCTTCACAATCTATGTAAAATAATTTATTCTCAGCACACTTATGACCTTTAGTGTATTTTCTATCACAACTATAATAAAGCCCTTTTGATCTTTTTTCTTCAAATTGTTGTGGTGTCAATTTTGTAGGTTGTGGATGGCTAGGGGCAGCAACACTTCCATATTTATGATTGTGAGTTGTACGTTTCCTTGTTGCCATAATGTTTCTTTCCATTTTTCTTGCCAACCTAAATGCCTTCTCTAATGAATTAGGTTACCAAAGGCGAACATCATGTTGGATGTTATCCTTTAAATTCGTTATGAACACATCAATCCTATGCTCATCTGGAATATATTTTACCCTTATATTCAATTTTTGGAAGTCATCAATGTGCTCCATCATTGAACCCTTTTGTTTGAGATTTATCAATTGGCTAAAAAAAAGTGTTGTTTTTGGTATCCTCATAATGTGCTATCATTTCATCTGTAAAAATAGCTCAGGTGACAATTTTTTTACAAGAGCAAAGCCATCGATACCATACATACTGATTTGGTTCCAAATATAAAGGTGCAATGTGTACCTTTTGTGTGTTTTGGACATTATGGAGATCGAAAAATTGCTCCATCTATAGTATCCATGTTGCGAGATCCTTGCCATCAAACTTCTTCATATCGATCCTTGGAACATGGTGGTTCATCAATCCAAAGTTAGAGTCCATGAAATCATGATCAACATTTATTTTATTCTTATCATGTGTTTTCTTTACTACCCTTTCACCATTAGTATGCATTTCTTGTAGAAGTTTTGTCAAATATTCAATCTTAGCTTCCATGCCTTTCTTTAAATCATCCAACTTAGCTTCCACACCATCTATCATAGCTTCCATGTCATTCATCTTAGCTTCTATGCCTTTCTTTAAACCATCCATCTTAGCTTCCATGCCATACATCTTAACTTCTACGCCTTTGTTTAGACCATCCATATTAGCTTCTATTACTTTTTGTGCGAGTGAAATTTGTTGCACTTAGTCTTGTAATTTTGATATTCATGTTGCATTTCTTCCTCTTCTTCATGAGTTATGCTAGAGTTTCCAGGTTTCTTACTGGGTGTTTCCATTTTTTTCTTCGGTGCATCAATTACTGATAATAATGCTTCACTATGCCCTTTGAATTCCTTCAAACTAATTTTTCAAACCAAACTTATGCCAAAATTTTAAAAAACTAGACACATTTGTTCACTTTGTAGGAGCTCAATATTGAAACGACTATAACTCTGTAATTTCAAATCTCCAAGGTTTGAAATTGCAACCGGAAGTATCCCACTGTGCCCTCCTTCCAATGCCACTAGTCTGATCAAAATTGGATTCTCCAAGAAAAAGTTATACCCCACCTCCCAAGATGACCTACTTATTTACTTTTTCAGTAGAGCGAACTTGTATGAAGTGCCACGTGTTACTTTTTCGACCTTAGGTTCTGAAAATTATACCAAAACAAAATAAAGTTTGTCCTCTTTCTATAAATTACAAAATTTCAATGTGATGCTCAGAGAGAAAATTATGACGATTCCCCCAAGGTCATCTGTTTAGGATGTAATTTTGGAATCTACAAAAACCCTAATTTCCTGAGATCATATATCCGAAAATATAGCGAGCTAAGATCTGCAATTCAGACTCAAGGTTCAAACAAATTTCTTCTCACATGGGTTTTTTTATCTTCTGAAATTTCGTAGCAAAAAATTTATATAGAAAATTCCACGATGACTTGTTTTAGATGAAATTTTGGATCTTACAAAAACCCTAACTTCCTCATATCATATCTCCAAAAATGTAGCGAGACAAGATTTGAAATTCAGACCCAAGGTTTAGCGTGATTTTCGTCAAACAGGTCTTTTTTTTTTTTTAGCTTCTGAAACTGTGCAAATATATATATATATATATATATATATATATATATATATATATATAGTGAAAATGCCACAATGACCTGTTTGGAGCAGCAAAACACTAGAATCCAAATCTCATGAAACCAGCTCACAAAAAGATAGAAAAGAAAGATCAATGCCTTATAATTCAGCCTCTTCGAGGGGGTAACCTCCTTTACATTACACAAATGAAAAATTCTTGGATAATAAAAATGACAAAACCTCCTTTCTATATATAGGAGTCTAAGGGGTCACAATATAGCCAAAGTCAACCTAACAATAATATAAGGCCACAAAAATAACAATAGTGGGCTTCTATGGGGCACAATAATAACAATATGGGGACACTAGAGGCACAACAATAACAATAAGGGATACAATGACAATAGTAATGGGGGAATAACTAGTATTATAGGGACCTAACAAAAACGCATATCCCACATTCATCTTAGAGTAAAATATCCTTGTAATAATCTATTATATAAAGAGGTGAAATTACATTTTCTCACATGTATTATTGATATGTAATTCCTCAATACCTATTGGTATATAATCGAGGTTAGGGAGTCCCATGAAAAAGAGACAGTCAAATATCAAAGTCTTATTAGTGTAAAGAAATAAAGCATTTGTGGTGGTTCTCTTTGTAAACTTGGATATTTATAAAGATAGTGAAGACACAAATACCTTCCCATGGATGTTTCGTCAATTAAGGATTTACCACATAAAATACAATGTGTCTTCTCCTTTTTTGTCTTCTTTATCTTGATTGATTAAATGTTGTTATGTTATATAGGAGGTTAGATTAGTAATGTTCTAATTTGCATTAGATAAAATTTGACATCTAAAATGGGCCTCAAAACAAAAATGTACAACCAAAATCAACTTTATAAGAACCAATAGGATTCAAGATGATTATGTCAACCATGGGGCATGATTCACTATTTTTGGAATAAAAAAGTAAAATATTAAGAAATCAAAAAATCAAAAAGTACATTTTCAGCTTGTATTTTCAACTTATCTCCCTATCTTTTACTCAAATTCCTCATCCAAGGAGTACCCATGTTGCACACTTTCAATGGGCCCTGCTACACAAAAAATGAGACATACATGAAAAAATGTGATTGCAATCATGTCTTTTCATGTATTTCTCATTTTTCATGTAATAGGGTCTATCAAAAGTATGCAACATGGGTACTCCTTTTATGCATAATTAAATTCCTCATCCAACGAGTACTCCCGCTTGAAATTTGAGTAAAATCGTATGGAGATAAGTTGAAAATATGAGTTGAAAAAGTAGTTTTTCTTCTTTCCCTCTAAATTTTGATAATGTCATCTAATATTTTCTATTATTTTCACTATTATTTTATAATATTCTTTAGGAGGCCCATTTTAGACCTCAAAATTTCTTTAATGTTTTAATTTTATGTGTATCTGCATATTTTTAATATTCTAACACAACCATGAGCACCAATTCCAATCCTGCTATAACTCCAAAGTTTGTCTCAATTCAAACTTCAAAACTTGGCCCTACTTGAAAATAAAATTTAAACTCCTAATAAACACCAAATTTTGGCCCACACAAAGCTCCAAAATTCGGACCCAACCAAATACTAAATTTCAATTCGCAAGTCACTGTCACACTGTGTTGTTCTGATGAACACCAAATTTTGTTTAACTATCTCAAACAACAAAATTTGTCCTGTCTTGTATCTTAACTAGCCTATGTTATAGGAGGAGGAAAGATGCATGAATGTACTAAGAAAAACTTAGGCCTACATGTTCTTCCTGTATGGGAGGACACAATTTCAACTATGTCACTCCCACTCTTTTTGTAGTGACTCTATCTTGTGTGATTTTGGTGAACTTTCTACAATACAACACCACTGTGTTTTGCATTCTTTATTTTGATCTCCACTTATCTCATACATACCTATTTATATGAGGTTTTATGTGGCTAGCCAACTAACCTGTTAATTTAGTTGGTCACATCTCTTTTCGTGCCCATCTTTTGTTTGCTCAAGTAAGCCCTTCTCAAAGTTATCTTGTCTGTGTGTGCTTGTGTGCTAGACAACTCGTCTCTATTGCAATGTGCCCATAACACCCTCAACCAACATACCTTGTCTTGTCTCATTCCACATTGTGCATACACTCACCCACCAACTGACCCATCTCACCTAGTTGTGATGTGCCCATGCCCATACCCGCTAACTCAAATCCATCACATGTCCCTTGCTTTTGTTGAGTGTTTGGGTTTATGCATTCCACATCAATCCCATACTCCATCCACCCAAACATGCCCTTGTGTCTACACATGGCTGACCCATGATTTCACCATTTCGTCAAACCCCTTGCCACAAAACCCATCCTGTCATACAATGGGGGAAACACAAAATTTGGTGTTCCACTCTACATCATCTCATGCAAGGACCTAACTTCTTGTTTAGGTGCACCCATGTTGTGTGGTATCACATTGCAACTCAATTTGTGTGCCCAACTTGCCTCCACATCTTGTTTCCCCAAGATGTTGTGTGGGTGTCCCCAAGGTAAAGAAACCCCATATTATGCATAGGTAATTGAACCAGGATGCCCATTGTTGATATGCTCAAGTCCTCCCAAAAATATTTTCACCTCTAAAGGTTTTTGTATGCATATATTGTGTGTGAATTTTGATGTTATTGGCATTGAAATTTGAGAAGAATTAAGCATGGATTTAAATGCTATGTAAATTTTCTAGAATTTTTATCAAATGGATACCCATTATCAGTTATAAAATAATCCCCATAGTCTAACAATTTTATGGATACCCATGATCAATTCTGAGATAATTCGACAGTCTAATAATTTAAGTCAAACACAACACACAATCATGTGAGAGTAACATTTGACTTTTAAGATATACCATAAATATTTTTTCGAGAAAGATCTCACTACTGGCTCAAAATAGTTGATGTTTTGAGCTTGCCTTTCTTGTCACATAGGATCTACAATGTTCATTTTATCATTACTTTTCCCTTCAAATTCATACTTATTTTCTCACATCATATGAAATTTAAGGTTGAATAACTTCCAACCTACACTACTCACGCATAAAACCATTTTGACAAAGCCAGGAGGAAAGGTAGATTTATCTGCTTCCTCTTCTCACAAAATCGAATGTATTAGAAATTCCACAATTCTTTCTAGATGGGGTCCTCCTCTTGTTGCTCCTTCAAATTTGGAATGTTCTCTAAATATGTCGCCTTCTTAATCAATGAGATTTTTTCCCTCTTAACCTTGAGCCCTTAGCCTACAATGTTATGCATACAATTTTTTCATTAAATTTCCAACACACCAAAAGACTTAGCGAGCATAGCCTATGATATATGATTTCTAGCCAATGATGACATACTTTACATGGCAAATGTTGAAGATTGTAAAGCAATTAAATCAAAGATAGGAAACCATTGTTTTGGGAAAGTGACCGATGAAAGATCACAATGGAGTGTACTAGGATGTCCCAAAGAAGTTGAGATATTAAAATTCCCAAAAAGGATTATAACCAATGACCACATACTTTGCATGCAAAATGTTGAAGATTGTAAAGCCATTAAGGAAAACATAGGAAACAAAATGTTGAAGATTGTAGAACCATTAAGGAAAACATAGGAAATGATTGTGTTTGGAGAGTGCCTCACCAAATATCAGAATGGAATCTACCAGGCTTTCCAAAACAAGATGAGATATTAGAATTTCCAAAAGCGCTCAGATATTAAAATTCTACAATATGAATTTGCTTATTTTTATTATTTTTAGCAGTTGGATATTGTTTTTAATCAATCATAAATTAATTTCTAATTTGTTTGCTTTTTATAATTTTTAATTTTAATTTTTTTGCTTTTTTATTATTTTTGGTAGTGAATTGTTTTTCATCAATCATAAATTGGTTTCTTAAACTTTGGTGTTGGTGGATGTATACATTCTTTATTTTTTTAAATTTGAGTTTATAATTTTTTAAATAAAATATATTTTTTAAACCATTAAATAAATATAATGGATAGGATTAACTTTTTTTCATTTCATTCAATAGTTTGAAAGTTAAATAAATCACAAATAATGATAGTGTATATTTTATAATGATTAGTATATAATTGTTTTATCAATCACATGACAGCGTTTTAGTTTTTGAATCACACACAATTTCTGATTCTAAAGTCTAAGAGTGTGTGAGATCACTTGTTTCTATAATTTTTTTAGTTGTGAATAACTTTTATCAATTATGAATTAAGTTTTTTAATTCTTAAGTACTCTTTTTTTTTCCATAACTTAAAGCCCTCCATTAATCAAAGAGAGTTACAATGAAAATTAGCCTATGGTTTGTTTTGATGGGAAACCATAGCAAAGGCAAAATAGTAAGGTTTTCATCTAAAAAGACAATATTATACTAATATTTTTAGAAAGATAACATATGTACTCAAAACTATAATATAAGCAAGGCACATCATCTTGAGAGTTCATAGCAACAACTAGCCATGAACAACAACGACCTCTAAAACCATAGTAACAATAGCCATAAACAAAAATCTACTAAACATTTGGAAATTTAGGAAAAGGTGGAAACCTTGATGGGTTTAGGACTCACAGGACTCTCGGGACTGGTTGGCGGCTTACAATGTAGAATGATAGTCTTGATTCTTTCCAAGCGCTTATCCATTTCTCAAAATTGAACTTGGAATGCATCCATTTTAGTAGGATCTCATAAGTTGCGTCATTCCTCTTAAGGGGGAATTCCCCAATAAGCAAGTTTTGTTGCTAATATAGATCGATTATTTGAAGGTATTGATTTTTTTCTACCCCTGTTGTGCCCAAAATCTAACACATAATCAACAACAATGGAAAATACCTTAGTGCCTGAGTGAAAATATTGCTCATTAACAATATCATTTTTACCTTATTTGATTTCATGTTTAATCCTTGTGTTGTTTGCATATGATAGAGATAATCAAAGGATTGTGCTATATCCTTAGATGTTGAACCTCCATCTGCACCTCTTCCACTACCATCTCTTTGTGAACAGGCACATTGTGTCGAGATCCTGGAAAAAGATGAGTTGATCTTAGCCTCAATAATCCACCCCCTGTTATTAAAGATGAGTTGACATGAATCTCAATCATCCACCCTTGCTAGAAAACAACCCAGGAGTGGGGTATGAAAACCACCTTGAAAAAAGTAGACTAAGAATCCACCTAGGAGCTAGAGCCAACAACCAACACAAAAATGGTAGTCATAGAAAGAAAACTAGAGAAGGGACAACACTAAGAATTCTCTAAAATTTCCATGAAGGGAAAGAGGAAGACCAAACTACAAGAAATCAATTGAAGAGTAGTCCAAAGGAAACATAATATATTTGAAACTAATGTCACATTTTGAAGCAAAGCTCTTATGTATTCCATGAACATAGGAAGTCCTTTGAGCCAAAGGAGGGAGACATTGTTTATGGACTAATAAGCCAAAACTAAATGCAATGAGACACAAGAAGTGGGTAAGTCAAATAAAATTCACCTAATACAAACTCTTAGGGAGAAACCAAGTGGACATGAAACATAAGTAGAATGAATGGAGAGAAAGAGTAGCCAAACCACGAGAGCTTGGTTCTTCCCTTAAAAAAAACTTGGCAAAATTTTTTTTTTATAATATATATATATATATATATATATATTTATATATTATATTATTATATATTAAAATAAAATGATGGAGAATTTTTTTCAAAGACCAAAATGGAAAATGATATAAAATCTTTCAAAGTAGTAAATAGTTGAACCATGCCATCACTTGTTTCCCTGGCCACCATCATTAAGTACCACTTGATGTTATGAGGGAACTTCCCAAAATCAATACTTAAACTATTGAACCCTTAGAAAAATACGAGAGAGTAGTCACCATGATGAAAATATATAACAATAATGAATGAAATTAATACCATATCTCTTCTAATAAAGGAGACTAGCATTCACCTCTCCCTCATTTAATACTTAAGGTGATGGAAAACCACACCACTTGGAATTGCCCACTGATAAAAAATGGAAAGACAAACTCGAATGAAACTTACAAATTGAAACTAGCAGCTCACAGGTGAACCAATCTACACTTGGAGACTACCCAAGCAGTGTCGCCCTCATCCATTGATAATCAAATCAGAAATAAATAAGTTTAGATTCAATTTAGGGAGATCAAAACTATCTCCTAGAAAATAGGAACTAAGTCTAAACTAAGACACACACGTAACTGTGAAAAAAAAATTCTCCATTAATTTCAACTGTCCCGCTTAATGGAGAAAGGATTCACTTGTTGTTGTAGATCTAATCTGAAAATATATGATAATAGAAATAAATTTAAGAATAACAAGATCTGAATATAGAAATGCTTCATTTTATTAATCAAACCCTTAAGGTAGGGCAACACCTTACATTCACTCCTTAAGGAAGGAGAACACTCCACAAGCCATATGCTTGTTCATATAATAATTCTTGACATCTCTGAATGGGGAGTCTCTAGCCTCTATATAGGCTTCGTACATACAATACCATGGGTCATTACCATGCTTCCCTCAATACCATCTATCTAATACCATGGGCTTATTATATTATTGCTAACTACTTGTGGTCCCTTACATGATATGGGTTAACCACCTTATTTATTACTGTGGCCCATCCCATTATTACATTATTCCCTTGGGTAACTCCCTCTGTACCCCATATTATCCCCCCTAAATATACTACATTCCACCCCCCTTAACATGTTTCATCCTCGAAACATACGAAGAATGCAAATAATAAGATCTACTCAAAAGAGTAGTCCACTAGTACCATTCACGTGCATCTAGCCATCTAAGAGAAAGTTGAACCCTCGATCCAGCTCGTGCCTTGCTCGCTTGAGATGGAAGTTGACTATGGCGGCTCTTCTGTGTTGATGTGTAGTAGGTGGAATGTTTCTCCTCTCTATTTATCATGCGGGGGTGGTTGTCCTTGTGGCTAACTCATTGCCATCTTGTTGGTTGTTTTCTTGTGGGGTGATGTGGGTGATGATATGCTGAAGTTTTAACCAATGGTGTCTCTTTCTTTAATTCGCCACCTAATAGAGCCTAATAGGTATCTGGTACATGTTGTGGTGCCTGTTGTTGTTTCTTATCTTCCAATATTACTTCAACCGCTGAGTCTTCATCTAATGTATCAGTACCTGTAACCTTTTCTGCTTCAGCCTCCTTGGACACTACTTGTTTTTCTGGTACCTGGTTTGATGTTTTTGTTTTATTGTTGACCATCTCGGGCTCATCATCTGATGTGTAAGTGTTATTAGAGCTTTGTGCTTCTACCTCCATAGTCTCCGCTTGGGTCTTAGTGGAAATATCCTGCATTGTAATTTTATTCTTTTTATACAAGAGTTTCATGAATTTCTTCTGCACATTAATATTGACAGTACCCACAGATTCCATCCAAGGATATCTCAAAACAACATCCATGTTATCCATGTCTGAAATATAAAAATCACAACGCACCACATACTTATCCATAGAAAGCTACAAATCCTTATAAACTTGAACATCCTCATCATCACCCTGTGTGTTTTCCATGTGTTTTGCTGGAACTTGCAATTTTTTTGTCAAATTAACATTGATAAAATTATGCTTGCAGCTAGGATTTATAGACACAATGATCTTCTCCTTCTGAATACATCCATGAACCTGCAATAAGGAGATATCAACAGAAATAACCCTTTAGCTTTCTTGGTTTCCTTCTCTCCTCTAAAATCTTTGCTAGGTTGTGTGCCTGTCTATCTAAGCTTAGTAAGAGGACCCAAAAAATTAGATTTAGGGTCAAAGTTGTCACAAATGGATTTTGCAAACATCTGCCAAGTAATTGTCCTTAGATAGAATTTTTTATGACACTACCACCATTGCCATCTTTCTTGGTCCAAGTAAATTGTTGTCACACTTAGTTTAGTTTCATCATCTACGATGTGTTTCAGGGTGAAATATTGTTCCATTTTTTCTAGCCATATTGCGGGATTCGAGCCATCAAATTTTTAAATCTTAATCAAATTCCGATCGAGGCACTAGAATTTCACATTTGCACTGTCGCTGTCCCACCCTCATAAATTATTTTGAAAAAGAGCTGATTTTAAATCAACAATATCTTCCTCATCCATACTCTGATTCGACCGATTTTTTTTTCCAAAATTGGGTATTTTTTCACAAAGAACTCATATCTACAATTAGATTTTGCAAATATTTCCCCGAAACATATAGATCTAATCTGCAAACTCGCTACCCCAAAAAATGTCTACAACACAACTGATTTTTAAATCAGCGATATCTCCCTCATTCGAACTCCGATTCAACTGATTGTTTTTTCCAAATTGCTTATTTTTTCACAAAAAACCCAGATCCAATTAGATTTTGCACTAGAATGTATAGATCTGATCCACAAACTCGTCGTCCTGAAAAATGTCTGCAACACAACTGATTTTTAAATCAATGATATCTCCCTCATCCGGACTCTGATTCGGCTGATTTTCTTTTGAAATTGGTTATTTTTCATCAACAACTCAGATCTATAATTAGATTATATATATTTTATACCAAAACATATAGATCTGATATGCAAACTTGCCGCCCTAAAAAGTTCCTACAAAAATTTAAAAAAAAATCCTCCACCTTGCACAAGAAAGTGCTTTGATAACACTTGTTATAGATCTAATCTGAAAATATATGATAATAAAAATAAAACAAGAATAAAAAGATCTGAATGTAGAAATGCTTCACTTTATTAATCAAACCCTTAGGTTAGGGCAACACCATGCATTCACTCCTTAAGGAAGGAGAACACTCCACAAGTCATATGCTTCTTCATACAATAATTTTTGACATCTCTCAATGGGGAGTCTCTAGCCTCTATATAGGCCTCATACATACAATACCATGGGTCATTACCATGGTTCCCTCAATACCATCTATCTAATACCATGGGCTTA